>VZTT01000187.1:2905-20705 GCA_013400855.1 Buphagus erythrorhynchus
GGCAACTGAGTTAAGTACACCTTGTCTGAACCAGGGGGAGAATGTGGTCCTGGTGCACTCTCACCTTTCAAAGAGAATCCTTCCCATCAGCTCCATTCCTGCTTGAAGCTTGCAAAGCAGGTGAGTATCCATGACCGATTTCTTATCTTCCTGCTGTGCCCAAAGGAAAGAGGAAAAGATCTCTGGCTGTGCCTTATTTTCTTACCTTCTCACTTTCTGAAGCCCTGAACCAGCAGGCTTCCCCATAATTTCCAGGGGAAACACTCTCCATAAAGCTGCACAGCCTGCAGTGCCAGCTGTGAGCCCAGAGCAACGCTCAGAGGTGAAGGGAGACAAAGACAGTGCCTTTCCTAATGAGCCTCCATTAATGGATAATTTATAGTGTGGATAATGAAAATATTGATTTGGGCTCTTTAACTCTGAAATATTACATTTTGCTTGAGGCAATAAAGACTGTTTGTTATAGTGAAGATAATGACACTGTGGAAGCAGAAATGCTTTTTGTCATCTATAGGTTCCCATATAAAATGGGGAAAAAGTATTTTCAGGAGTCAAGAAGTTCTGAAGGCCAAGGGATTGATTTTTATAAGAGAGAAATGATGGTATCTCTAGATAAATCCCTTACTCAATGACATTTAAGGATAGGAATAGTGTCTCAAACACATGGCAGTCCCAAGCATCAAGGCATCAAGGTGGTGGTACAGATATCCTCTGGTGAAGGCTGGCCTCTCATTTGGAAGAATCCTTTCCATTTGTAGATATCCTGATTTGGAAATGAATGTTAGGAACTGAGGAGTCTCCAGAGTCTCTGCCTTGTGCCTACAAGCTGACAGATGGCTTTGCCAGGCACTTCACTGCCTGACTGTACAAAAACGGGGTGTGCATGAGCTCAGATGCAGGCTGCTGTCCTTGGAAAAATGGATCCTTCTGCTTCTGTTTGCCAAAAAGCTGAGATTTTCTCTCTAATTTATCTCAAAAGGCTGCTGGGAAAGAGCATCCGATGATGTTTGTAAAATGATATTTCTGAATTGAAGCAGCTACAGTGTGCATTGAAGAGAAATATTTCTATGAAACTTACTGATATTTTCAGAAGATGAATCTGAGTTCTCAGTATTTTCTCTACATGACATATAACTTACTGATCAGTCTTTTTCTGCTGTTTCCAAAGTATTCAACAGCTTGTCATGGCCTGTATGTGAAGTGCTGCAGCACCTGGCACTGCTATGGTCCCACACTGGTGGGGAATGCTGAAGCAGACTGTACACTGATAGAAATAGCACTGGCTATTAAATGGGAATAGCCAGATCTATTTCCATCATTCAGTCTCCTAAAGTTTTGACAGCTTGATCAAACTAATGAACACAAAAGTGACAGACTTATTGGTTCACTAATATTAGGTTACCAATCTTTGCCTTAAACCCCCATTAATGCTTCTTCCCTTGCCTGCTAATGTGAGGATAACAGATAGCAGCCAGACTTTCTGGCTCTACCCATGTGCAAAACTTCTAAACATTGGGCCATTTTTGTCTCCCACTGCACTTTGCTATAAAACCACAAGGTTAACACGACCTTCTGGCCCATTCCATTTTGTGTCTTGTTTTGAGTCGAGCTTTGTTAGAGACAAAAATCTATTTTATATTCCATCTGATCAAAATACTTCATGCCATCTGTATTCATTTAGCAATATCTAAGACTAGAGAGCATTACAGTGGTACTTTGTACATAGTATTGATTGCCTTCATTTGTAGCTCTTACAGACACCAGACACGATTCAGTTTTAAATTTGAGCATCAGATTTCCCATCTGCAATCTCCAGGTGCTTTCTTTCCCACCCTCCTCTTTACACAGAAGCTTTCAAAGACTCTGTTTGAACTATCTCCCTTTAAAATGATTGAAATACTGTTGCATATTACACATTGCAATTATACTTTCATAATTTCATCTGTTGTTATATTGGTTAGCTTCCCAATGTCCACAGTGAAGAAATGTGTTTAAATCTATGATCTTGTTCATATCTCCAGATGTACCTCTTTGTACCTAGCTTGGTTGCTATTTTTAGCAGTAGCTGTACATTTTGCATCACTGGAGAGTTGTTATGGAGGAGGTCTCTATCAGTTTAGCTCTGTATTTTTGTTCTGCTTGTGTTCAGCTCCTGCTTCAGAGCCGGCAGCATGGTCACAGACCTGTCTAGTTGCATCTTGGTATGAGTAGGTGCTCAAAGCCAGCCTAACTGACAAGTAATTAGATGAGTTCTGGCCATGGATATACATGTCAGTGGTAAAGGAAAAGATTACTGAAGCATGGGGTATTTTCAGCAAACATGGATTTTGCACTTCTACATACTAGGTGAAAATGTAAAGTGTTTTCCTGGTTAAGCCTAAGAAGATGAAACCAACTGGTTTTGTTAGAAATAATTCAAAAGGAAAAAAATGTAATACCCTTGAAAAGATATTAATTAACATAATTGTTTCTGCCTGCTACCATTTAGCAGAAACTTCTGCAAGGGTTAATCAGATTGTGGCTCAGCAAAGCATTTAAGCACAAAATCAGGTTTAGACCTGTGGATAGATGCATTTGTCTTCTGAAAAGCAGACCATCACTCACACCAAGAGAAAACATGTTTGATCCATTAATATCTGTCTAAAGCTACAAAATATCCTGATAAATCTGTCACGAAAGCTTGAAATGGCAGCATCCATGTGATCATAGACAGGATTTCTATCACTGACACTGGGGGTGATTTTATGAGCCAGCAAAGACTTGGAAGGTGCTACTGTGACAGCTACTGTACAAAACCAGGGCAAAACAGAAACAATTCCCAACAGGAATGGAACAAGTGGATGTCCTCAAAGTGCTTCAGAATATTAACAACCCTGTCCTTCCAAACCTAAGAAACGAAAACACTTTGGGGTAGTAGCTTTTTATTCATAGAATCATACCATAGAACCATAGAAAGGCTTGGGTTAGAAGGGACATTAAGGATTGTCCAGTCCCAATCCCCCTGCCCTGGACAGGATGCCACCCTCTAGAGCAGTTTGCTCAAGGCCTCATCCAACCTGGCCTTGAACACTTTCGGTTTGGAGAGCCCACAATTTTTCTGGGAAATGTATTTGAGTGCCTCACCATGCTCTGAATAAGGAATTTCTTTCTGACATCTAATATAAACCTCTCCTCTTTTAATTTTGAACCACATCCTCCTGCAGTGCTGAGGTACCTGCATGCACCTTGCAAGCTGCAGTGCCCTGTCTCTGGGGTGAGAGCACAAATGGGAGGTGCCTGTTCTCTCCATGTGTTTGGCAGATGTGAGAGGGTAACCATGTCTGTAAATCTGCTGCCTCTAATGTGACTCTGGGGAGTCTCTTCTGTAGCATCTGTAGAAGACTCTATCCAAAAATGAACTGTGGATGTTGTGCAGAGTCTCTTCCTATCCCTGGCTCCTCGCTGCCATCCATGGCTGATTAAAAACCCGCTGGAGTACAAAGAAGAAATGGCTAGATCTCTATTTTTAATGGCTTGAATGAACTTCAGATTTAAACAGCTTAATTTTCAGAAAAAGATGAAAAATCAACTGAAAGATTTAGTGAAGATTTGATTTATTAATTATCAGGCACCTGGCCTGTAAAATGAAATGTAGTGCAGGCAGCACTCAGCTGGATGAGCTGTTTGGGTGAAAGCTGTATCTGGATAAGAGCAGAGCTGTTTTCATTGCTGTTCTTTAAAGGGTTTTGGATGGTAGAAGAACAACATTGCAGCAATAAGTCATTGCTACCAGTATGTGTTTTAATAGCCTTTAATATAATAATGACAAATTCAGGAAATAGATCTTCAAATGCCAATGAAAAGATTGACTATTTCCATAGGGGTGCTGTAGCATTCTATTAAGTATAAAAATGCATAGGAAAGATTTGGAAGAGACTATTCCCTGCAAACAGACAAAATTTATCAAGGACTGTCTAATCATAATCAAGCAACTATTTTGATATAATTGATTTCAACAAAATGTAAGTCATTGCAGAAATGTAAATGTCTTCCCTTTTATTCCCTGTCTCTTCTTGAGTAAATGAATCCACATTTCCCTAATAAAATCCTTCATAACTACAGTTCCCATATGTAGGGCAGTACTGAAATAGTGATATGATTGCTCATAACTTGGATTGCTCACACTTCCCCTCTGCTGAACACCAGGAATAGACTGCTCTAAAAAGCATTAAAAACAAATGGCTGCACCACTCCTAGGGCAGGTTCATTCAGCGAAAGAGAGGCATTGAACATGTTAAGGAAGTTATCTCTAGAAAAAAAAATGCTCTAAACCATCTCACAAATATTGCTGCTTTGCTGAACATAAGTCTTTGGCTTAGAATCAGCTTCCCTGGAAGTGTTCAAGTAATGACTGGATGTGGCACTTAGTGCTATGGTCTAGTTGACAAGGGGGTGATCAGTCAAAGGATGGACTTGATGATCTTTTCCAATCCCTACTGATTCTGTGACATTCAGCAGAGCTGCTCAGTCTTATCTAAGAAGGGTGCACTGACTGCCTCATCCATGAGAAGCAAGATCTGGGCAGTGTCATGGGGCAAGAGAATTGAATGAAACCTCAGTGCTGCAAGTGAGACAGCAAAACAAAGTGTCTATGCTCACCTGCCAACTTCCACAATACCAGGGTGTCTGTTAAAGGACTTTGTGACTGCTGGAAAATACGATTTTTTTTTTTTTTAACATGGAACTATTAAGGCGTAAATTAGGAAGCGGCTTGTGAACAACTTGCAACATTTTAAAAATACAGGCATTACATGGGAAAGCTTCCTGTGGAACAATTTGTATGCACTTCTAGGTAGTTAGGACCCTGTGGTAGAACGAAGTGCAGTTTGTGGTAAGAAGTGAAGAAATGTGTGTACGTGCCAGGGAATTTTGGAGGATGAATGCATGCCTTGGTCTGCAGCTTTAAGCAGCAGATTTGCTCAGATCTTTTGCATTCCTCAAACCTCATATCGAAAGGGATAACTGAGATCAAGAATTTCTAATCAAGGAACTTTCCAGAGGCCATCCAGTGTAGTGTAATTGAAATGTCCAGAAGAGATGTAGAACCAGAAATATCCAGAAGAGATGTTTGAAATGTGGAACCAAGTTCAAGACATCTCCAGATGTGGGATGAGCATTTGCAAGGCTTCAAGCACAGGAAACTGGCCTTGGGAATGCTTTCCACAGTGTAATAAAATGTCAAAAAAAACTCATGGCTGAAGTAGATATATTATCTATTTTGTGACTGTGATATGTGTGGTCTAAAAAAAGACATCTGAAAGAATTAGGACTAGAGGAAAATAAAAGTGCCATAAATCATGTAGCTCTGTTAAAATCTAGAGCTATTCTATAATATTCCATAATTCAGTCACTATCAGCTGAAGGTCTTGGCCTTGGGGTCAGGGCCAAGTCTCCTGGTCCTTGATAGCAAAACCTAATGGCCCTGTTTACACTGGATTTTACATTGGTCTTAACAGAGATAGAATTGTGCCACCAGTGCCTCATTTATCATGGTAGTTATATTGCTATGGTAAGATGTGGTATTTTTGTTTTTCTGCAGCGTGAGATGCGTGTGAGCAGATATTAAAAGTGCCAGAAAAATAGCAAGTCTCTGTTTCCCAGAGTTCCTGTATGTTTGTGTAAAACATTATGGACAGTGTGAGGGACAATGCAGCACAGACCCTGAACTTTTAGAAGTTTGTCACCTCTTGGAACAGAAAAAAACAATGGGGGAGGGTAATTTTGTCTTTACATTCCTTGATTCTGAGTCTTATATTCATCTTTGTCTAGTTCCCACAACAAAACTTCAGTGCTATGATTATAATCACTCCACATTGACATTATTGTCAAATTAGGGAGGAATTCTTTGCGGTGTGCCCAGAACTGCACATCATGATTGCATGATTGATCATCCAGACTATGGGAGGGTGTGGCACATTTAAAAATACAGGCAGATGAAATGGATGGAAATGACAGCAAGTAACTCTGGGAAGAAAACAGGGGTGCAGGCTAAAGGTACCCTCTGAATTAAACAAGTTGGTTCCATGCTGTTGACCTAAGTGCAAATGTAATTGTGCCAAGCATTAGAAAAACAAAAGAAACCACCAAGGAAAATAGCATTCATCTGCCATCTAATACTTTTTAGGACATGGAAAGAGGTCATCTGCTTTCACTTCACTATTATTTGTTTGTAATCATTGAGGGATTTTTAAGGATCTGGCTGAGAGCCAGTTTTCCAACAAAATGAGAAATGAGGGCAATTAAAAAATGGAAGCAGATGATTGCCTGTATATTAAAAATCAAAGGAAATTGAGAACCTTGTCTTTGAACAATAAGAAATATTTTGGCCCAGAGTGTGGTATTTAGCTTGGTGGAGACAAAAAGCCACTTCATCAATATTAGCTCAGTGCAGTGCTTTTGGCAAAGACCTAACGAGTTATCAGCTGTTATCCTCTGTGGAGCTGGGGGGAAGGAGACATTTCTCTCAGGATACAAATTCATTTCTACACTGCCATAATACAAGTCCTCTGTTTCTGATCTGTTTTCCATCGTTTCTCCTACTGACTGGTTAGAAATTGAGGAGTGTGTAATAGGATAAAACATGGCATTGAACTTCAGGCCTTTTCACCAGTTGCTTCAACTATTTGGACTCTGAGACTGGTTCTTAGAGGCACATTTTTGTGCTGACACATGTATATAAATGACCCTTAGCACTGGAGGGAAGGGGGTTACAAACAGCGCTCTTTAAAAATCTGGCCAGACACTCATTATATTCACTGTACTTGGCATCATGTCACTTGTGATCTAGTGGGCTCCATTCAACTTCCATCCTAAGGCCTCTGCATAAAGAGTCACTGTGATTGTTTTTAATGCTGTGGCAGGAACAGATGGCAAACATATTTTAAAGCGCTAAAAATATGGAAGGGCAGTAGAAATCTACATGGCAGACATCTATTAAGCACCCACAGCTGTGACCAATTCTTTTTAAAAATAATAATAATAATAGATATAATATATGCAAGCCCAGTTCCTAAAAGGAAAATCTCCCTTGAAATCAGTTGGCATTTTGGATTTGCCTGGGTTACAGCAAAGGACAGGATAAACTTCCACTTGTACTTTCCAGTTTGTCTCAGTCATACTAATGAAAAGGAACAAGTGAGTGTGGAGAGGGACAGCTGAACCCCGAGCCACTGTGGCAGAGCAGCACGCAGAGGGCAGCCCCTATAGATCACTGTCTCACAGGCACTGTGTCTCCTCACTCAGTGGCTCCTATCACAGGATTTTTGTAGCCTTTGCAGATGTTTCTGTCCTCTATCACACTCCGGGAGGATGATTTCTCTCGGAAGATGCCCTGTGGCTCAAGCAGCAATCTGCACACGGAGCTGTCAGGCTGAAAAGGCTAACGCCCATCACATGCTGTCATCTTACAAGTGCCAAGACAGAAAAATACAGAAAAAATGCAGGATACTTCTTAATGAGTTGCTTGTCACAGCCTAATGACAAAGCCGAAGGAGGAGCCTCAAGGCCAGAGTTTGGTTCTTAAATTTTGCTGAGGAGCTATTTTCTAGGAGACTGAGGAGGGGCATTAAGAAAGAGGAGCACTGTGCCAGTGAGAGAAAGGTTATTCTCAGCAGAGAGGGTGTAGGGGGTGCCACTCCTGTCCTCCTCAGTGCTGGCAGCTGGTGACTGGTGACTCATTTCTGAGTGACATCAGCACCCAGGCAAGCCCATCTACTCTCCCTGTGGGTTCTGCCCTGGGGTGCCAGCCTTTCTGCCCATTGCTGCCAGGGCAGTGGTGCTGGTGCAAAAGCAGAACAGCCTGGGACATGGGGCAGGTCAGTGAGCCCACAGGACTGTGAGCTAGGCAGGGTGCTTCCCACAGGGGTTAGGAGGCATTGTCTCTAAAGGATCTTAATCCTGATGAGATGTGAGCTCTCATTGCTCCATAGCACACACAGTGCTCTGCTTGGCTTGCTCAGCTCTAAAAAGTCTTCCCAAAGCTATATTCCCACAGCAGTGCTTACTCCTGGTTGTGTAGCAGGCAACGTCAAGAGATCTTCTGGCCATGGCTTCCTACCAGCAGCTCATAGCACTCAGGTTATTTGGGTGTTTGAGGAATGGCTGTATCCAAATTCTGTCCTCCCAAAACAGGACAGAGGGTCCTGTATCCAAATTCTGTCCTCCCAAAACAGGACAGAAGGTCCTGTATCCATATTCTGTCCTCCCAATGCAGCCCACTGGGAAACCTCAGTGAAGGAGTAGCACATCTGTAAGTTTACAGGGTCTAATGCACGAGGTGTTTGATGCAGGTCTGATATGGTCTAATGCATCTGTGTCCTCAGAGAGACCTGTGCTGGAAAAGGTTTGGAAATGATCCCCTGGACACCTTTGATTTGATGTGTACTGTCACCCAGGTCAGACCCACACTGCCTGAAGGCAGTGACTGCCTCACAAGCAGGGCTGGTGCTTAAAACTCCACTGTGCTGAAGGCATCACCTGGGGAAGGGGTGGAAGATGTGGACCCCATCTGTGCTCCCCCAGGGGCACTCAGGACACTGCTGCAGGCTGCACTATATCTGCCCCAGATGTGCCATGGCTGTCTGAGAGTTTGGACCTTTCTAAAGTAGAATCCCTTGTTTTTTATGGGGCAATACTAGATCTGTTTTTGTTAGTACTCTTAAAAACTGGCATCAATTTTTTTTTGAAATTCTGACCTTTTTGGTCTTTAATGTCGCATTTAGAGTTTCCTTCGTGCTACATATTCTTCACAGGGAACCAACAGACATTTTTAATTAATTTCCCCTGTAAGAAATCAAGTCAGGAATACTTTTTTTTTTTTCTTCTGTGCAAGAAATGAAGAGGACAGGATAAAAAGAGGAGGGACACTCCAAGGGGAAAACGATCTGAGCTTGGAGTGCCAGACTGGAGCTTTCAGCTGCAGCTGCCTGTTGCTCACAGAAACACACACACACACATGCATATGGCTCAGGCTTGATTTAGTTTGGCTCAGCCACTAGATCCCAACACGTACTTGAGGAACCCTCCCCAAACAAAAACATGCTCTTATCAAAGCAGAAAGCACAACGCCTAGCCCAGGAAAAACTGTACAGCTATTAACAAGTTATTTATAAGCAGCCTGAGCTAAGAGCCAGCATGTGGCTGGCTTTGGCCCAGGGATGCTTGCTGGTCTTGGGCAAAGAATAGGATGAGCTAGACCTCATCATCCTGCACGTCTGGAGGCAGGAGGCTCACTGTGCCTGGTGGCACAGCAGGTGATGGTGGGCAGCACAGGCACACTGCTGGTGCTCTGTGTGGGATGGCTGGAAGGTTGATGGAAGCTGCAGGGCTGTGGCTCCCAGCAGGGCCAACATGAGCCATGCTTAGAAACACAGAGGAATGAAGTGACACAATTAATAGGTATGCTACCCTAAGTCTTCAAATATAATTATTATGGGTGCTAGTCTAAGTCTTCAGTGGTATAATGTTAAAATGAAAAAGTAATGATAATAGAGATGCACTAATCTAGCCAAAGGCAAAATATAAACAATTTATGCTACAACTATTTCCAGTACAAGATTTTTTTCTACCTTTAGGCTCTGTTCTGCAAACACTTGACATAAGTATTTAGTTTTGCATAGATATATATAGTTCCACTGAATTTGGGGAGGTGTTTAAAATGAGCAAGTAAAACACTGACTACACTAAGAATGTCTTGCTGTACAGGAACATAAAATCTTGGGCAGGTAATGCTCCATTTTCTGCTGATTCAGCTGTGGTGGAGTAAAGCATTTAGCATCAAAATGCCAATAGAGTAAATACACGTCTGAAAGCCAGACAAGCTTAGTCACAAAGGCAACTATTGATGGCAGAAGTTTATCTAAGCTACAGGGAAAGTCTTAGATATTCTGGTGCCCATTGTTTTGTCCTTTTGCTTGAAAGTTTAAAGACAGCAAGATGGAGATGTTATCCACTTCTTCTCTTGCTCCCCCCTCCTTGCTATGGCCCTGACTACAATACTTCAGTGCTGCTCCTCACATTTCTGACCATACAGCAAAGCAGTCTGGAGTCTGAAATCTTGGCTTTGTATACATATAGATGATTCCTTCATCTCTTTACACAAAGAAAACAAAAGAATGTGTAGACAATTTTATTTGTAGACCCTTTACTGAAATTTGAGATAGTCACTCTCTGGGTTCAGCTTATCTTTATCACAGATTTTTAGGGTGGAAATTTTTGCATCTGATTCTGATCTGTGTAGTCCATAGTGTGAATGAACCTTGTAGTTTTCTGCTATGCAGTCACACCAAAACTCTTTACATTTAGAGTGCTATGAAACCCTCATGCAGCATCTTAACATAAACTTGGTTTCAGTGCTGATGGATTGCATGCCACTTATCTCTTCAACATTGAAATGGTTTCTGCCTCTTAGAAATTTCATAACTGAACTCAGACATATTCTTCAGATTGTGATATTGCCTCTTCTTCAGCTGCAATATTCAGCATTTACATAGTGTTGGTTTTTTTTTCCTGCCAGTGAACCCATTGGGAACAGCATGTGGGTAGCGTAGCCAAGACAGCGCTCAGAGACTTTGAACAGCATGGCTGAAGTCCAGGCCCTGCTGAAGAAATGGCAGCACTCCCACTGACTTCAGCAGAATCAGGATTTCATGGCTGTTGTGTGAAAAAGTTTTCCCAACACCCAGTATCTACAGATTTAATTTACGGTACAGCTTGAGAAAAGGCATAAAAATACTGAGATCCTGTGAGTCTTGGCTCAGATAAGGGGCTTAAAAATAAACTTAATTGAAGACAAGATGAATCTCTCTTGTCTCTTCATTCAGGGTCAAAAGGCATGAATTTCATTCACTAAATTATCAACACTTAAAACTTCTTCTGCATGATTAGATTATTACTAAGAGTCAGGACAGCAGAGATCCTCCCACTGCATTGACCTGTGAACTTTGTTAAATCTTTTGACAGGGGTCATTGTCTATACCATGATAGTGAATGACTTTCCAAAATGGAGCCATTCTTTCAGTTGTAACATGAGGCTGGTGCTCTTTTCTTATGGCTTGAAAATGTTAATTTACATTGATGACATTTCTTGTCAATTTATGTGCCATCTGAATTTGCTGATTAGTCACAAATGACGATGTGCTGCTTGCAGACTGCTGTTATTGCACCTTTACAAAAACTTCAGATGCTTCAAATACTTTCAGAATTAGAAATAACTCATTTTCTTCTGCAAAATGTGTGTGAGATTTTAATCATAAACTAACAGTTACAGAATGTGTTTACCAAAAGAATTCTCTGCAGGGTCTGAGTAAGCGGAAGTAAGGGGCAAGTAAGTTCTAGGAAGAACCCGTTTACAGCTTTCCTCAGTAGAGGTACTCCACATTTCTAAATGTCTTGTAGTAGCTTACATCTGTTGTATACTTCCTTAATGGACATGCAGTTCTTCAGGATTCCCATGTTATAGTCTCCAAGCCCTTTAATCTGAGCTGACAATTTTTAAGACATGTCCTCATCCTCAAAGTCTTTCCCCACTCCCAGTTTCCTTTCTCCTGTGGTATATGTTTCTAATTTCCTGAAAGTGTCCTGCAGCTCTGGGGGCAATCACACTTGAAACTGAACTTCTTTGGGATTCAAGGGTCCTTCAGGAAATTTGCCCAGTTACTCTGCTCCGTATCAAACTTCCTTGAAACACTTTTTTCCAGCGGTGCATATGAGAGAAAAACTGGCACTGATTAGGTGACTGATATGCTGTGGGGCCATTTTTTCCCATGATCTTTCATGATGGTCTCAGTGGTCTCTTTTGTCACTTGTGCCTCACTTTGCATGCTGAAGATAGTCATATCCTTCAAGCATAAATATTAAACCAGTGTGCTTTTAGCACTCATCTTAGCTCTGAGATTATTTAAATGTGTTGTTCTTACAAGCTGAGACTTTAAGGCAGTCTTAGTAAGCCAAATTTTGCTTTTATATATATATATATGGCTGAAACGTGAGAAACTTTACAGCTTTCCCAAGGTGTGAAGGCTGTTCTAGAGTACTAGCAACTCTCCCTCAAACAAAAGGATGGGTTACAGCCAACCATGCTTTTTGGATAATTTAGTGAATGTTCATGCTAGTTACTTATCCAGGGATTCCTGGCAGATTTGTAATGAATTACTATGGTCTCTTTCTTTGACAGCTCAGCTGTATACACAACTTATCAGTACAATTTTGTAGATAGCCTAATTTAAATTATGAATGATTGCTATGTATTATTGAACACTTCTCTGTCGTATGTTGCTATTGCTGACACAAATAATAACTGCGAATTTTTCTGATTAATGACATCAGGGAAAAGAGGTTGTGGCTGGACTGCATGTGGCCTGCTAACAGTTTGCAATAACCTATGTGCCAGAATATATAAAGTGACCCAAACTAAATCAGATTGGGAGGCTGAGGGTTTTCTCCTGCCCTCCAAGTCTTCAGATCTTGGTGGAAATAAGGACTGGGGAGGTAGAAATTTCTTCCCCTGGTGCACACAGAGGCCCAGCATGACCAGTGGGTACTGCTAACACAGCATTGCTGGATAACTCATATCCCTGATAAGGCTGCCATGGGACACAGCAGTGCCCCAGCTCAGCTGTACTCTGTGGTGACAACCAGTCTCTCCTGCATCTCTGACCAACAGAGTGTGTGCTTTATGAAAATATGAATAGTTTTGGTGATAGGGTCAAGAAGTTTCTTTCCTAGGGGAGTGAGAACCTGTGGACATAAAGTCACTCTGATAATAAACTTAATAAGGGGAAAATCTTCCCTCAAATACCTTGTAAAAGTGGTTCATGTTTGTGAAGCATTATGCAGGTTTGAACATTAGTAAACCTATGAATTATAAGGTAGTGGTACTATGTCTTAGCTGTATTTAGCAAAAGCTAGTTAATTTAGGCATGCCCTGGGATGGGTATCTGGGCTCCAAAATGCACATTTTGGTTAGTGAGTTGTTAAAATGGTCCATTCCACTCCTTGGGTACATGCTCTCAGTGCCAGTGTACAGGCACATAAGTATATATTTTTAATTGGGATGATTCCTGCAGCTTTCAGCCCTGGCTACAGGTAGACACTGAGGTGTAGAAGAGAGGCTCAAATTTCTCATCAACACTTCCTATTTCCATTTGTGACTTCTGGGTTACCCTGCACATCCAGCCCCAAGTCCTTTAGCTGTGATTCCAAGTAGTGGATAGAGATTTTTTTCTTCCTGGAGGCACCTGTACTTTCCAGCTCTGCTTAAATTGGTATCTTGTCATAAAATGACTTGATACCTCAAAATTAAGGGTAATTGAAGAGTCCCTGGTGAGGCCAGCAGTGAGCCTGTAGGGCACAAGAACATGCACCTGTGCCATGCACAAAGTGAAGGGAACAGTCAGTTCACAATCACCTGGAGAACCAAGGGGACTGTGGCTGAAGCATTTTGGTTCAAGGCCAGAAGTGGGCAAGAAAAAACAAGAGGATCTTGGCTGAAAGTGATGGAAATCACACCCATTAAGGAACACATGCTCCACCCATCTGTACTGAACAATGCTTTTAAATCTCGATGGTTTTGGATGTGGTTAATAAACTTAATGCCAAAATCAAAACTGATGATATCCAGACCAATCCAATGGTAGCTCCCCTTTCTTTTCAACTTCCTATGTTGTTTTTTAAGTTCCTTTTTGGACTCTTGGACTCAAATAAACTCCCAAGAATGTTTCTTAATTAAAATTCTCTAGTTCCTTTAGGAAAGCTCTGAGACCGAAACATGGCTTAATGTACAATAATTAGTCAGATTAACCTAGTTCAGAATTGAACTGATTGTTGTCCAAATTTTCATATGGATATCAGTAACATTTCTGGCAAAGTTTTTCTGAAAATTAGACAAATATTATTTCTCAGAATTTAACAAAGATAATGCTAGTCAGGAGTGAAAAGTTGATGGATAACTGGAATGGAGAAATAGATGTAGAAATTATTTTATTTCAGCTATAAAAGCAATCTCAGTAAATATACATCGGCAAATATATGACAGGAAACAATTTCCATTTCAGAATATAGAGGGGGCTGGTATATTAAATAACAGATCAAGTAATACGGACACTAAATCAATCTACCAATGGGATAACTGGAATGCATTAAAAAAAAGTTTAGAAAAGGCAATTTTTGTGTGATTTTGTGAGGTATTTTGAAGAACAGCAGAAGAAATGGGAAGCCAAATGGAAGGTGATTAAGATGCAACATGAGATTATGCAAGAAGATCCAAGAAGATCAGTTGGGTAAATTGACAGGCAACTTAATTTTTAGACAAGATTAGACCTATCTACTTAAAATAATACAATGATTATGCATAAAACAATGCAAATTGGAGGCAAACTAACCCTAAAGAAAAAAAAAAAAGCGAGAGAAAAACTCCCAAACTTGTTAAAACAGCTGTTAATTGATAGCCCTATTTAGGCCATAGTTTTCCTTAAATAATGGTCTTCAAACAGTCATTTAGTTTAGTATATTTAGTTAAACTAGTTTAATTAACTAAATGAAATTTTCTTGCAATCATAATTTTGGAGTTCTTACCAAAATCAAAGAACAGAATGAATGGAATAAGAACTGTAGAAATAAAAATGAGATTAAATATAATAGTACGAATTATGAAGTCTTAAGGGTTTATGAAACTGATTTCTCTATCCATCAGGCACTTAAAATGGCAGACATGGAGGAAGATTTTTCTCCATCAGCTGATTAGACAGTGGCTTACCAACAAGCAACGGGATGGGCTAAGGAAAAGACAAATGTGATCTCAGGGAAGGTGTTTCTAGCAGAAACAAGGACATTTTACAATATTACTGCAAAGTTTTGTTCGAATACTTCATGTCTTGCTGTGCAGTCACCTCTTCTTCTCCTTCTCATCACATTCACAGGGGGTGCTCGTGGGGGAGAGCCCAGGCTTGTTCCATGCTTGATCCACATGACTGAGGATGTGCTCCTTCTGAGCAGGGACACCAAGGAGGGGCAGGGGAGCAACTGCAGAGCAGCCCTGGCCCCAGAGGAATGGGGGTAAAGTGACAGGCAGCAAGCTCTAGCTGGAAATAGGAGAGGGTTTCTAAGGCCTGGAGGGGTGTGCTGCAGGGCTGCTCTCCAGGAGAGGAGCTGCAGCCAAGACTGATTCATTTCAGTGGGGAGCTTCTTGCATCTATTATCTGTACCATGTAATTTCCTTTAGCAGCAGGGATGAAATTCATGGTGCAGGGTGCTTTTTTCAGTATTCCTTTTACACTAAGAGTATATGAGATGCTTTCACTAGAGTATTATTTTAGTTTAAAATTTACTGTAATTCTAATTATTTTAAGTATTGCCATTTGACAAAATGGTCAGATTCTGATATTTGGAAAAAGATAATTTTAGCACATATACATTTAGCTTCCAATTCTGATTATCATGCTCCAAACCAGATGTTAGACCTCTTCAAAGAAGAGGTCGTTCAAATATTTTGAAGAAGGACAAATGCTCATTTTGCTGGTACCTCTTTTCCCTTAGTCTCCTTCTTACAGATATCTGAACTGCTTTGGTTACTTTTTTTTCCTCAAAATTTTCATGTTCCTTATGACATCTGACGTGGGAAATATTTGCTTTGTACTTTGAAACCTGTTCAAGCCATAAAGAAATAAAAACAGTCTTGGAATGGGTGACATTAATCATATATAGTATTTCCAAATCCTTCCTTTAATGCACTTATCTATGGCTATGGATATAACTGATTATATCTTTAGAGATATTCTTTATATAAAAATACCAAGGATCCTTGACCAGTGTTCACATAAAGAGAAACACACCAACTATAGGAATGTTGTTTCAGAATTGGAAAGTTTATAAATCACTTTATATGCTAAAACTCCTGAGAAGACTTTACAAAGGACTGAGAGTTCACTGGATGATAGATAGATTTTCTTTAGAAATAGCTATATTTAAATAATAAAACATATTCAGGATTTACTTTTAAAAGAACATATGAAAAAAAAAAAGAGTGTTTTGGCTTGTTCAGATTTTTTTTCCCAGATCAATATATTCATTGGTTACGTCTGGACTGCAGCCAGGAATTTGTAAAAATGTTGGCAAAACATGGTGTTGTATGAACTTCAAAGTTCATGTGAGACCTCATAAGCAAGCAGAGCATGTGAGAAAACAGCTATTGATTTCCCAGTGACTAAACTCTGAAAGTGCACTGGGGAAAATTAAATACAGAAACCATTCTTTCTCTGAAGTGTACAAATAATGCAACCCTCATTTGAAAACATGCAGTTCTTGATGTTCTATTTTTCATTATCTTCCTATCCTAGAATTTATTTATGAAGCAGCAACAATAGCATGTGTCTCCTGGACAATCCTAGCTATGGATACTGGAACATATGGGGCAGATGAGCTGTACAAAGAATGAAAAAGTAGGGCAAATGGAGCAGACCTTTGCTTCAAATATATAAAGTTCAAATTTTGCATGGAAACTCTTTAGTAAATGTCCTGGAAGTTGTCCTACTTTAGACAATGCTTTAACATTTGGAAAGAGCTGAACTGTCTGACCAGCTCTGTGGTTAAAATGAGCAGTTTGACTTTTGAAATCCCAGAAATATTGTTTTACCCTCTGCTTAGATATGGATACTCATTTATGTGAACTGGTTGTTTCCCTAGTGCTGTGCTTATCTACCTCACTGGAGGACCCAGAATACGATTTTCATCTCATAAAGTTGTTACCACAGATAATATGGCATTATTTTAAATGTATTTTAAAGAGAATGGCATTAGGCATGTTTTATTTTCAATGTTTGTTTTTTGCCTTGTAGATAAGGAATAGATTTTTGAGAACAGTCTCTCACAGACATATTGTGTCTGCCCAGATTCTTAAATGACCTCATTACTAATAACAGTAATACAAAAATAAAGTTCTGAAGTGCTATGTGAAGCCCATTTTGATGCTGGGCAGTAAGCAAAATGTTTATCTTACTCTTGCTCAATATAGAAAAAGAAATTGGTAAATTTATTTTATCCTTGTACGTCATTAAACAATAATAACTTAAAAAGGTCATTTTAATACATTTACTCCTTTTNTTATTATTAGAATTATTAGAATTATATTGAAATACATGAACTACTGTACAACATAGAGGAAAACTTTTCATATGATGTGAGTAGGTCCAACAAAGTATCAGGTTGCTTAGTTGGTGTGTGGTCATTTTGCCTAGATTTCAGAGATAACAAAGTATTTAAACAAAAGTTGTCCCCAGATTCCTTTATAATTTTCTGTATATATGTGCTCTTAACTAGTGAAGCCAGATGAAGAATGAACATATTTAATTAGATAAATAGATACAAAACCAACTCCTTATACTTCATTCAATCTGCATAATAAAAATAACAACTTTTTTGTCTTGACTGTAATTAGGATTTTAGTTAATTGTAACTTGTAAGATAATTTCCTTGCCTAGGAAATTATCAGAGGAGGTCTTGCTTTTCCTGTGATTCTGGTTCAAATGTCTTAATGGTTGCACCTTTTCTACAGGTGGAATAGTTGCTTTAGCAGCATAGCTGATGTGACAATGGTGGGATGATTTTGTAGCATGAGGTGATCGGCAGCTGGGGAGGATTGGTTCAAATCCTGATTGACAGCTTTCCTTTGTGACTCTGAATAAATCATTTAATCAGGTATGAACCCCCCACGTGTGCTGTAAGTCAGTAATACCTCTCTTTACACTATGTATGTCCATCAGACCTACTA
>VZTT01000188.1:3914-16847 GCA_013400855.1 Buphagus erythrorhynchus
TTTAGCAAATTTATTTGGACATTTATGTATGAAGAGGTTCTCTGGGCAACAAGAGCTAAAATAAGCAATTTTTTGTACTAACCATGGATTTTGCTGTAGCCAGGCTGTACTTTACCAAATAATTTCAGAATAAATGTTATTTATAATATTCTACTATGAAAAAAAATCCTGATAATAATGCTATGTTTCTGAACATCATGCTACAGCAAACTCTGATATTCAAATACCCACAAAACTCTCTATATGAGTTTATGAATCTGTGCTTTCCAAAAGAGAGAGTTAATACTCATAACTCTGCAAGCAGTAATTCCCTTATCTGCAGTGGTAAATTTCTGAATAAAGTACAGATTAAATGTAGTTCTTAGAAAATCCTTCACAAAGCAAAGGTTGTATTTCAAATTCTTTGCAAACTAAGGAAAACAGATTACAGATTTGCAGCACTTGAGAACACTTACAAATAATATAAAGTACAAAAATCAACTATAAGTTCATAAACTCCACAAATCCCAGCTTCTATTGAATTCATTTTATTCATTGAAGGCGTTTTACAATTTCATCCCCTAAAAGTCAGCTTATATTTTGTTTCTTTCATCCAACTTTTTATGAATTTATGAGGTGATGGATTACTTGCAGTACCTTTAATGCATATTAGTTTCACTAAGGCAAGAGAAATCCCAACTGATATTTCATGAAGCTGGCTGAGGGCTGTAGACACCAGAGCCAACACCAGAGCCCGTTCCCTCTGAGTGCATCTCTGCCTCTCAAAAGCAACACAGACTTTACACTTTTCTCTAAAGCACTAGGCTCAGATGTTTGTGAGAGACAAGATATTAGAGCTGATGGACTATCAGTGCTAACTAATATGTAAAATCATAATTAAGAAAGAAACACTCATTCAAGGCAAAGAGAAGTGGTCAAAGTAGAAGGCTCCAAACATTTAAATATGCACACATGACCCTTTTAATCTGTTTCACAGCAAGAAATTTATTATATTCTGAAAGAGTTTAGAGGGACCAGCAAACACTTTTTTTTTTACTCCTAGAAAGGAATTATGCTATTTCTTACAATTGACTTTCTCTTTTGACAAGTAAGCTCCCAGCAAAAAGAATAGACTTTGAGGGGTTTTCTTTGAGGGGAAAAAGGGAAAGAAGGGGATTTGAGCAAATGAAGATGAACAGGTTTTCTTGTGGTGGTGGAAAGCTGTATGTGAGGAATTAAGGAAGAAAGAGAATTTGATGAAAATCTGATGTATAAACAGAAGCATGATGTAAAAAAGCTGCTTTGCTCTCCAAAATGTTAGAATTATTCCATGGCATAGCAATTCCAATATAAAGACAGCTGTTTGAGGCACATGATCTTACCCTTTATGGATTTATGAGGTTTTGGTGGTTTTTTGTTGTTGTTCCTGTGTTGTTTTGGGGTTTTTTTTGATAGCAGGCAGGAAGTGTTTTATTAATTATTTATGTATCTAAATAAAATAAATGATTCTATATTAATGAAGACACACAGTATGTCTTAAGGAACTGATTATTTCATTTTTAAGAGGGTTTTTGTCCTTTTGTCAAACTAGCAGTGGTAAGCATGGTCTTCCATTCTGGATTCCTTCCTAGTTTATCAAACTTGTTGAGAGAAATGACTTGATCTGCTTTTATCCACTTGCTCTCGTCCAGTGTAATTTCTTTAAAGATGAGAGGATGGAAAAATGGTCACATGACTGGAGAGCACACACCTTGTGATAAAGAGCAAATAGCCCCAGACATATGTATAATTCACTTGAAGATGGTCCAAAGCTGAGCTTAATGAATAGCTGTCTCAAAGTTTAGAATATGTTTTCTGAGTGCATAGTTACAAATTAGAGAATACCCAGCTAACATTTGTGTTGTGACCTGGTTAGAGGTCCTGTGTTACTGAGATTGTTCACTTCTTTATTGTCACTTGTTTCTGATGATGGAAATAGATCAGAAGGCTATTTCCTGACTTGTAGGCATGTTTCCTTTCCTATATTCATGTGGAATGTACTATCTGACCAAAGTAGTAGGGTACTGTAATGTCTAAGGAAAGATACTGTACCAGCCTGATGAACAGGGCTAGCCAGGAATATTCTACTCAGTTATGCTTGTTTGCAGCCCCATATCTGAAGAGAGAAATGTCTCACTCCACACTTGTCTCTCAAATGAGAACCCTTCCCTGGATTCATCACTTCTTTACCACATTCACTTGAAACTGCCTGGCAATTTCAAAACACTGTTACCAGAATCCTCATGGCTCGAAGTATAAAGTTCTGCATCAACTCCAGTATCATTTACAGTTAAACAATACTTTTAAACAATAACTAGCAAATACACATATTAAGCATCTTGTGATGACAGTCAAACAGAAGGAACTGGCAGAAAACCCTCCAACATCTAGCTTGTCTTGATGATTTGTCCCCACTTTCAACTGGAAGATTAGAGAGCTTCCTCAAGAGACCATCTTGAACAGCTTCCCAGCCAGGTCCCTTGAGCATTTTTAAAAGCATTTAGTGGTAAGCTGAGAGACTAGGGGAATCCTTGTGATAGAAATCAGAACCTAGTAAATACAAAAATTAAAGTAGACAAATGCTAACACAATTTATAATCTAAATTTTATTAAAATAAGAAATATATGAAATAATTTGAAATAAAGCAGAATAGAGCTTTTAGTAGCTCTAGAACAAGGATACTAGATTTTTGCTTTTCTTTTTCTGATTTAGTTTTACCATTACTAATTTGAAGGATGCTTATTATATAAAGGAAGCTTGTGGAGAACTGCCTTAATTAGGAACCTAAATCTCCTGTATGTACTCTGGAAGATGATCAAGACCTCATTCTATAGATGTAACACAGACTCTTTTACCCTCTTCAAGTATGTAGTCCAACTGTATTTTGTGCATTGGTATTTTTGGCTGTGTAATTATTTTTAGGAAACTGATTCTTCACTGTTGCTGGCTTGGGCCGTGTGCAATAAACTAGGGACAGAGTGGAACCAAGAACTGATGATATTAAATTCATTGAGCCTGTGGTAGCACACTTTTCTCCTTCTATTTGCATTTTCTGACCTTAAATGCAGACCCAGTTGACAGCTGAGAGGATCCATGTTTTTCTAGTGTCTTCAGGACAATATACAAGTACTATGTGATTATTAATAAAATGTCAGAGAAATATATCTTTGCCCTTTAAATATTTATATCTGAGGAGTCAAACTTGGTGAGCCAGGCTTAGTGTGCATGGATGGGACCAGCTGGATAAAACAGGCACTCTCTCAGGCTCGAGCAGGTCTACTCACCAGCAGATCTGACTTTAGCATTTCTCCTGCAAAACACAGGTTAAACAAAGGCACTCTTCCCCTGTTTTAAGGTTTAGTTATACAGCTTTTCTGTTGAGGCCAAAAACTGGTGTGGGTTTTTTCCCCTCAGATGGTGTAAATAAGAGATATTACTCTTTCTTTGTTGGAATTGTTGGAATGCTGTTGCATCTTCAGGCCATTGTCACAGATACAAGACAACCAATTTTTATATATTTATCATCAAAGTGAATCTGATTAGAAATACAGATAGAAATATCTAGAATTCAACAAAGGATAAACAAAAAGACAGATGAATATTTGTCTAGTTTGAATTTCTAAACAACTAGTTGACACAAACTGTGCCAACTTAACAGCCTATACCTAAGGTTTGATTAAGCACTGCTGTTTCCCTCAGCTTATAATCTAGCAAATAAAGTTCTCAACTTAACTGCAGTTTATGAGAGGATTAATTTTATTTTTTGTGTTGTTTCTTTTAAGGGTAAACTTCAGTCTGCTTTTGATAAGCCAATATAGGTTCTTTACATTAGACTTAAAAACCCAACAGAACAGTATAATTGATAAAAATTCCTCTTAGGTTTCCATCTGGAGAGATGAATACTTCAATCTGAACCCTATGTTTCCTGTGATTGCTTTAGCATTGTTTGTAACATATTTTTTTTGCATTTGTTTGGCAGTAGGACATTCCACTTATTTCTGCTACTCTACTTCCCTCTTAATTTATGAAAAGGATGAGCTTATGTCTCAGGAGGAAATGTGCTCATTCTGTTTTTTCCTGCCATGCTATTTATTCTCTCATTGGTTTATTTACTGGAGGGCAAACATATTGTGCCCAGTTACTTGTGATGCTCTGCTGCTGAGATGCTGGTTCTAAGCATGATATAAAATTGTTGATTTTACTCCTAGGGTCAGTGCTTGCCCCCCAGAGAAAAAGTGTTTTAGTTTTTTAAATTATGGACTGTTGTGTCTCATTTCCTTACATTTTCTACACTCATGTTTCCCCTATTTACTAAGTTGCTGGGCTACTTCAAAAGTTTCATCTATAAGGCCAAGCTGATTTACTTATGGGCTCTAATTCTACTTTGGAAATGGAAATCACCATGGCTATTCTTGCTTTTAAATTATTTTTATGTGAGCATTTGTACATAAGTACATGTGTGTATAATTTTATTTTAAGAATAATCTGAAGATTAGAAAAAGATCAGAAAAAAGCCTATGTACTTCCACGGAAATAATCTAGTTAATATGTTGTACATTTCTGCATGCGTTTTACTGCAGAAAATTGTACAGCAGCTGCTACCTCGGTAATGTTTCTAGTTAAGGGAAAAAGGACTGAAGTTTGCATCACCTAAACAAGTACATTCCCTCAGAATTAAGGTTAATAATAAAAATTAGAACAGAAGTCTTATGAGATGAAAAATTCCTGTATGTACTTCCAGCAGCTGACATTCATGAACCCTTTAATACACATCCAGAAAACCAGATGGTAACAAGTAAAATGTTTTCAGAATTCTCCTATGCTCATGTTGATTTCCTCAAAGGGAATATTTTTTTTTTTTTTTTTTTCCCCAGTATATATAACTAAAGGATCCCTGGGCAGTGCTGAGGCTTCTGGATGCTAATGAAAGAGAAATAACTGGGGAAAAGAAGAGACTTGCATCCATAAATAGACAGAGGCACAGAGCACACAAGATCTTAAAATGCTTGCCATAAATAAATACTTGAAAAACATAGTAATTGCTCTATACTGCAAATATATTTCCTTCTTAGAACTGAACCTCTGTGAATCATGAAGGCTAGTGCTATTGAAGGCATGACCTGCTAAACTGGTGGTGACAATTTTAGGTTTCAAAATAGAAAGCTCTTAGAAAAACTTATTTACTTGCTGAGTGCAGCACCATAGAAGAAATGAGAGCTGCAAGAAAGGGAGCACAACATAGCTAGGGAAAAGGTGCCACAATTTTAGGTCTGCCAAGTTTTAGAACAGGAGCTGGGAGGCAGCAGGAGGGAGAAGTGGAAATAAGGAAGAGTTTTACTAACTCTGTATTTGTACAACGAAGCTCTGCTGAAATGACTAGCCAGTTGGAGAGAGGAAGTGTCTGCCCTGAAAGGGGCTTATGGTAATTCCAGCATGGGCAGGTGGGGAAAGGAAGGTCAGGAGGCAGGAGTCAGGAAGGCAGGTACAAACACCTCTGTATTCTGCTCTCAGTCCTGCTGCTCCTCACTCCTCTGCTGCTCCCACCCACCTTGCCAGTGCACAGGCTGGAACTCTAACTCTGCTCTCACTGTGCTCTTGCAGTCCCCTCAGAGGGACAAGGGGGCCAGGGTTTGCAGCAGGATGTCAGCTCTACCTAGGAGTCTGACATCTGTGGGTAGGAATGCTTTAAATGTGCTTTAAACAGCGCCTGGTAGCATGAACAGGTGTGAGCATTGATAAACATACAGTAATTGTGGAGATGACTTTCCTGTGCCACACTCAAGGGAAGAAAACTTGAGATTATTTTTAAAAGCATGGGTGAAAAGAAAAAAAGGGGGTTTCTGTAAGTTCTAAAATCCTTTCTTATTTACTCTGAAAAATATTATTTCTGCCTCAAATCTTGCTCCTTAGAAGCTCAAAGAAACCTGAGTAAAATATTGGTACTGCTAGTAACGCTAATCAAACTATGATTCAAGTGAAAAGGAGATTATTAATTTATTTTTGATTCTGATATTGGTATTTTACTATAACATGTTAGGCATTATCTTTATGAAATGTCTATTAGGACATTCAGCCTGTTAAGTGAAGTTATACCTGGTCCAGTTGCTGATCTGAGAGGTAAGAAATAAGCAAGAGAAACACTTAAAAAGTAGAGAGAGAACTAGCCAGACTTTAATCATAAGGAAACATGCTCTTCAGAAGTGCAGTCACTATTTTGCCATAACACCATCAGGAGGAGGCCCTGGCACATGCTGGAGACATGAAGTTTTGCTCTGCCTTGGGACTCCCAGGGTTCAGCACAGCGAACAAGCTTTGGGCTCTGATCAGATTATGCCTCATGCTCATCATAAGCATTTCTTACTTAATAGAGTTTGTCTGTAACAGAGCCTAAGAGGACTATTATTAAAAGATTAGGCTGCCTCCATCCTCTTGCTTAATTAATTTTTCAGTGTAGAAGGGAAACTCCATGGTCCCCAGCCTATGGCTGAGGTAACACTTTACAGTATGTGATCACAGTCAGACTACTGAGCCTCCATGGACATCTGTGTGGTGAGCAAATCATTCTGTAGCCACTTCAAGATCAGTCAAATAATGGATACATTAAAAAACGTGCATCAAGCTAACCAGGGAAAAGAAAAAGCCACACACTGGATTCTAGTCCTTTGAAATGAAAATAAAGCCATTTTGCTTGGGAGAAAGGTTTTGTAATAGGACAGTCTTTTTACAGAAAGTAAACAGTAATGCATGCAAAATTTTCACTGGAATATTTAGAGAAAATTTTATGCCAAACATCATTTTATTATGTTTTTAGATGGAAATTTGCATTGGAAAAAACCTTAGGCATAGGTAGGAATGAATCAAGCACTGCATGTTGTCCTCAGATAGCCAATGACCCTGTGTGAAGGGCATTGCTTTATCACTCTTTATTACTTTATTGTCATTCAAGTGACATTAGCCAAGTCCTGACTCTTAAGCAATTAATTTAACTCTTCTTCTTCCCAGTCTCAGGTGACAGTTCTTCCTCTAGGCTGTTGCCTCCAGTTTCTCATAACAAGCTGAAAGGTCTTGACTTCCTCCTGATTTAGCATAGGGACATTTCTGAAAGCTTTTCATCAGGTTAGCAGCCCTTCCACTGTGGCTTTCTAGCCAACACATTTCACTGTGAAGTAGAAGGGAAGAAGAAAATGAGAATGCCTAGCTTCTCAGTTTCAGCTCAGAGTAAACACTCAGCTACAAGCTGTGTCAAACAGAGAAGAGTCCTGTCCTTCAATTTTTTTAATTCTAGTTACTCAAGTGGATTTACTGGGGCACTCACAGGTGAAACATGGGATATGAATTTTGACAGCTAACCAGACAAGCATTCTAAGCCACATGCACAGAATTCAAAGGAAAAAATGTGAGGGATATCACGTTTTCCTGATATGTGGCTTGGTCAAAGCCAACAAGCAAGTCAGTAAGGAAGATGCTAGATGAAACCATTAACTTAGTCTATACACTAGCAAGGAAGTAATTTCCTTTTGCTATTGATATGACACCAAATTCCAGGTCACCAGCTATTTCAATGCATCAACACATTGCTACATCAACACAAATAATTTAAAATTTATAAAAAAACTAATAAAGCTGAATTATTCCTAACAATTTTAGCCTGAAATACCTATCTAATGAATGGCTGTCCACAGCTCCTTGCAGTTCCTAACCAGTATTTCATCTACACAGACAGGCCCTTGTGAAAAAGTTCATCCAAGGAGAAGATCTGTCAAGTATATGGTTTTACTCAATCTAATAAATACTTGTATCTCCCCAACAATCCCTCATGGGTAAAAGCAGCATTAATCTTGATGAAGCCCTTAATTCAAACGCTTAAATCTTTCCATTTGCCAGTTGCCCTTCTTCAGGCAAAATGACATTATTTTCCTACATCAGAAGGCTATAATGAGGATTTATACATAAATGTTTGAATATTCTCATATATTAGAGGAAAAGACAAGCACAGAAATTTCTAGAGAAATGTAAATCTAACTTAACAGCTTTTCTAGATTCAAGTCAAATATCACTTGACTATTCTTGTGCTCACCGTTCAGCTCCTCTCTGCAAAGGTAACAAAATCCATCTCACAACATGTACATAAAAATATAATCACAAATGTTACTATTGTATACTAAAATGTTAATGTTTTGCCATGAAAAATGTGTGTTGCCTTGGCAGTATTTTTATTATTTCTGTTCCACCATGTGTTTGTCATTTGTGGCAGCTTTCCTTTTTAAAACTGAGAATATGAAAAAGCCAGACTCCTGAAAAGCCACGTGTAGAAAAAGGCAAAGCCCACACACATTTAAAATTTTGACAGTTTCAGTACAACATAATGGGCTGTAGAATGAAAAAAAAATATTAGTTACCTTTCCTTCCCATAAAAACCCTTAGAACTGTATATGCACAATCTAAATTTCAAGAATACAGGGAGAAGGCCTTTCCACTATAGCCACAGGTCCCTGTAGGTGAGAGAGTTCTCTACTGGACACCAGGAGTGACAAGAATTGTGTCTTTCTAATGTCAAAAATTTATTCTATGGCCATTACTCTCATGAGCAGAATAAAAAACAAACAACCCTTCAAGAAAAATTTCAGCAGCAGAAGGAGCACACTTACATGAAGTTCCAGCAAGTATGTTTTACCAACATTTTTGGTTTGCTTTGTTTCTTGCTAAGTATAACTTGACAAAAGATGCTTTGACAATGCAGAACTTCAAAATGTATACTTCAAAATCTCCAGATTACAAAACTGCCTTAAATTAGGTTTTTTCCTTGTTCTGAATTTCAACTTTAACAATATTCTTCACTTATATTTTATAGCTTCCTTTTGCAACAGTGATGACTAGAATATTTTCTTTTTCTTTGCAAGTCCTACTAAAAATTTAATAAATTTAAATAGTTTCTGGAGAGAGCAAATTTAAAAAGACAGCTTGATGGGATGCTTGTGATAAAACTTCAGAACTGCATACTTTCAATCTTTCTTTCGAGCACTGAAACTTCTTGGACCTTTGACTAAGAAAATCCAACAATCAAAGCCAAAAAATGCTTAGGGAAAGAATGCAAACAACAAGGAAGGGCCAAAAAAAATCTTCAAATCAAGTATTTCCTAGTACCAGTAATGAGTAATTCTTCTCTGGATCCAAAGGCCTAGTTATAATCCTCTATTAAAGTGCTTTCTGACAAAGCCTTTCCATAAACTACCCATTTACAGAAGCCATCCTCCTTCTAGAATGAACACACCAGTTTTGTAAGTTAAACAGCTGTGCCAATTTGGTTCAACATAAAGGGAAAAGTCAGACCTAAAATTCCTGCAAGCAGCCAAACTGGACAGTCATATCTCAGAAGTGTTATCATTTTCCAACTCTGCCAGCTAATAACAGACTGTGTGATGAGAATATAGCCTGTCTCTAGGAAGTGACTCACCAAAACATCAACCTGTGTTTGTGTTCTCCCTCTAGAAGAGCTCAAAGCAATTTGGAGAGAGACTTAATCTTCTGCTGCAATAGAGCAGGATGTCATAGAGTGTGCTGTGCATTTGTTTCTGTCTGGTTTGGTTTTTTTTTTAAATTAGGTTTAGCGTATGTGAGTCATCATAGATGTTTCCTCCTTTTTGTCTTCCTTAGGAAAAAGAGACAGCTTTTAACTATTTGGGTCTCTAAACTGGCAAGATTACTTAGAAGTTTTAAAAGGCATTATAGACAAGTGTTATTAAGGCAACATGTTTCCTTACTCTCCCAGATGACCATGGCACACAATTAATCATTTTTTCAGTCTTATCAGTGTCAAGCCAATAATAAATTCCCTAAATTTCTGATGAAGCACTATTTTTAGAGTTGTGTTAAGAGAAACAAAATTACAATGAATGCTTCTCTAGCTATGTTATCATTCTTTGCTTGGATAGTTGTGCTTATTTATAATTCTGACTTTTGCACATGCTCCCATTATAGTAAATAATTTTAAACATAATAAGGTTCAATGGATTATTTTTATTGTTAATGGAAAAATGTCTTATTGGAAGATTTTACTGTGCTTATATGATACTATTTTCTAATGAAAAGCAGATAAACTCTACTTACATTCTGTGTAGTGTAGTTAAAACAATTTACAACTGCAGATGAGAATTTAATTAGCCCCAAAGTTTAAATTTTCTTTTGTTTCTGAAAGCAATTAACTTAACCTTCTTGAGATGTATATTCTTATATCAAGAGAGGGAGTTTTATTGTACTGCATAAAGCATTAAATCTGAGCACTACTGTGTGTCAAGTGATCAAAGCTTTCATAAATGGGTAACTGTACCAACATTACCTGTGTAATTAGAGCTCATCAAAATTATGGCTTCCCATCCTGCAGCATAATAAGTGACTCCTAAAACTAGATGCTAAGGTAGCAAATTCACAAACATATATGTCCTAAAAAACCCCATTTATTTTCAACCCTATTGTTTCATCAACTCTTACGACAGTAATTTAGCAGCAGATAATTGTTGAAACAAGTGCAAGACTGTTCAAAGGGGTTCATAGGATTGATGCCCCTTCACAGCACAGCAGGATTGATCAGACACACTCCTGGTGGTGGGCTGCTCTACTGAGCAGATGTTTGACCCCTACAGAAGGTTCTCCTATAAAACATAGTGGCATAATCCCTGTTCAGATACCGGGAAGAAAATTAACTTTTAGCTTCTGCAGACTTACAAAGGGCCTCTATCTCCCACTGATTTCAAACCTGTCTTCTGTGAAAGTCAGCTCCACCCCATTGTTTCAGGAGGTACCTTTAAACTAAATGAAAATGCTTTTCTGGCAAGCAGCTGAAACAGTCTGAGATACCTGTTAGAAGAAGGCAGCACAGGGAGGTGGCATTATCCCCTCTTATTACTGCAAGTCAGCTTTGAGAAAGGCAAGCCCATCTCAGAGATCAGGATGCTGAGCAGACCTAGCCCCTGCTAGAGGCAGAATCCGTGCTGGGGGCTCTCTGTGCCCCACCCTTGATGCTCCCTGCCCTCTGCAGCCCCAGCCAGCCAGGATGCCTGTCGTGGTTCACTGAAGTGCAGGGCAGGGAGCCTATGTCCTTGCTCTATGTCCTTGAAACCCAGATAGGTTTTGCAGCCTGTAACTCATGATTTTGATCCTGTTTTTATTAATTTCCTAAATTCCAGATCCAAGCCATTTTCATATTTTGTCTCTCTCTTGTGAGCTGAGTTCAGAAGTGAAGTGTGGTCCTTTGGAAACTCAACTTTGCAATTAACTGTTTGAGGGCATGAAGAATTATGTCATAGCATAATATTTGATTGAAAAAAAACACAGCCTGCAATAGATAGCTTGTTAGAACAACAAGATTAGTCTTTTTTTTGTTACATAAAAGGATGCTTTTATGTTGGCCAGGAACACCTCTGCTTATATTGATACAGATCTTGTTTTTTTCTCCTGACTCTAATGAAAGGAGAACGAGGCATTTCAGATTTTATTACCACAGTCGCTGCTGAAATGTGTATTAAATTAGAGATGTGCCAGTGCTGGGATTTTAACAGTAATTCAGATAGCTATGGAACCACTACAGACGTGTCAGCCTCTTCTCTCTGCTTAACATCTGCTTCAAATAAATCCAAAGCAGATACTGGCTTACCAAGTCCACACTAAATCCTATGAACTTAAAATAAATACCTCCTAAACTGCCTCTTATTAATGATATATATCTATAAATGTGGATATATTCATAAGAAGCTAAGTTTCTCAGACCAAGCACTGCTCACCATTAAATAATTGTTATCTACAATAGTAGAGTGCCTTGATTCCTGAGTTACTTTTTTAAAAAAATTATTTATTTATAATTTAAAGAGGGGGATAATAAATTAAAAAAAATACAGCTGAAAGAGTTGTACAGCTGAGAGATTTTTCTTATTAAGGTAACAGCAGAGTTGGAATGTCTTTGGGTGTATATGAGCACCTATGCACCCCTCAAGCATCTTTCCTAAGCCTAATTTTGGTTTTTGGGAGCAGGACATCCCAGAGTCTCACTAACCCTACCAAAAGTAGGATAAAACAAAATTTTAAATGTCAAATCACAATACATCTCTAGAAAGGAAACTGGGAAAGAGGGGAAGAAAATTTCACCTTGTAGCATCGGGAAGGTTGTGTTTAAGCTTATTTGATTTGCTGTTATTGACCCAATATTTTAACTATGTCTCTTGCCTATTCTTTATGATGTATTTTGCACACAGCATTTCCCTTGATTCCTTTTCATGAGAATTAAACTCGTGTGAGAATTGCAAAAAAAAAAAAGACCTTTGCATCAGAAATTCACCTACAACTCTTCAACGGTACAAGACCAAAACACCCTTGTGTCCGACAGTAAAGAAAAAAAGTCAGAGCACTGTTGACAAACACAGGAAAGGAGAAAAGGTCATGGAACCTGAGGATGTCACAGACTCCTCCAAGCCCCTGAGCAAACAGACACAGACACAGTAAGTGGCACACAGCAGCAAATTTTTCAGTGGTGGCAGCAGGAGCTCAGACAGGTCCCAAAATGCCAATCACTGAGGCAGCAAATCCCTGCTCAGAGCAGCACTGAGCTAAACACGCTCGTACACACACAGACATGTCATGCTACCAGCTACTGGGGGAGACAGGGACAGAGGCCAGCCTAAATTTGGGAAGCTAAAAGGGTGGGCAGCTGCCAGAGGAGATCCTGCTGCACTGGTGAAATATAAATTTTAAGGAATTTAAAGATTTTAGAGGAGCTAAGATTTTAGTTAGAGATAAGCCTTACTAGAGTTAATTAAATAAATAAGTAGGCCTTGAAGAAGCTAAGAGTTAGTAATTAACTAATAATTGATTGCTTGTCAACACAATGTTTGGTTAGCTGGGTTTATAATGAAGAATATAGAAAC
>VZTT01000192.1:7115-20000 GCA_013400855.1 Buphagus erythrorhynchus
CTCATCCTCCACCTCAGCCATGTGGAAGAGCCAGTGCTGAGCTACTGCCATGCTGCAGGATCTGCCCATCCCCATCCCACACTGCTGAAGCAGCCCTTGGCACTGCTCACAGCAGCCCATGTCTGAACCTGGGGGTGAGCAGAGCCCCGAGCATGCCCCAGAGTCCTGTTCCCAGGAGGAAATCCATGGATGCAATGGCAAATTCCCTCTGCACGCCCCTCTGCTCCGTGTCACCCCTGAGCCACAGCCAGACACGGCCTCTGGTGACTTCCCCGGGTCTCCTTGGGGAAAGCCAAACATCCCAATGGTCAACAGAGCCACAGAGAAGGATGGAACAGTGACAGAGGTGACCAACAGCAGCACTGTGCCCTGCCCACCATGTGTCACCTCCGTGGTGTCCCTCCCACCTCTCAGAGCTCCCTGAGGAGGGGCAAAGAGGGGACCAGGCTGTTTTTTGGGGAAGGCAGAGGGAGGAGCGACTGCGTTTGTCCCAGAGCGCTCAGGGGATGATGGATGATGTTCCACTGGTGCCTTCCAGTGCCACCCTGCCACAGAGGTATCACAAGGATGGGCACAGTGGGAATTCAGCATTTCTCCTCTGTACACCTCTGGATCCTCTTTCTTTCCTCCCTTTCCTGCTCCTTTTAATTCTTCTTTTTCTTTCTTTCCTCACTCTCCTGCTCCATTTTATTGTTCCTCTCTTTTTTTGGTGGTACAGGGAGGAAGGGTTTGACTCGGAGAAGGAACAGTGCAGACAAATCCATCAACTCCAGCTAGGAGGAGTCGAGCCAGCCAGCTCCCAAAAGCAGCAGGGAGATGTCTCTTCCTTGGGGGAATCTCTGCATGGAGGGATGATGGGAGAGCCCCTGAGCCCCACCCGAATCCTCCGCACTCACTCTCGGCATCCCCTCTCCGCCTCCTCTCCCACTCTCCGGTTTCCGTGACAACGCTTGGCTCACACGAGCATCTCCATCGCAGCGCTCACCTCAGCCAGCCCAGCAGCAGCACAGCCCGTGGTGCCTGTGCATCCCTCCTGGGCTTCAGCAGGGTCACCACTGAGCCAGTCTGGTGCTTGGAGGGAGCTCTGAAATACAGCTGGGTCTTGGAGAGGGGAGGAGGATGCCAGGGTGGGGATTGACTCTTTGATCCAGCTCCCAGGAATGGTTATTGCAAGAGGTGGGTGCTGAGAGAGGCTGGGATGCAGGAAAGGCAAGGGGGGAAACTCTCACAGTGCTCAGGGTCAGAGCTGATCATAGAATCAAAGACTCCCAGAATGGTTTGAGGTGGGAGGGACCTTAAAGCTCATCCTGTTCCAGCCCCTGCCATGGGCAGGGACACCTTCCACTGCTCCAGGCTGCTCCAAACCCCATCCAGCCTGGCCGTGGACACTTCCAGGGATCCAGGGACAGCCACAGCTTCTCTGAGCACCCTGTGCCAGGGCCTCCCCACCCTCATAGGGAACAATTCCTTCCCAATATCTCATCCATCCCTGCCCTCTGGCAGTCTGAAGCCATTCCCTGTGTCCTGTCCCTCCCTGCCTTGTCCCCAGTCCCTCTCCAGCTCTCCTGGAGCCCCTTCAGGCTCTGGAAGGGGCTCTGAGCTCTCCCTGGATCCTCCTCTTCTCCAGGTGAACACTCCCAGCTCTCCCACCCAGCCTGATGCTGAGGTTACACCTCTACAATAAATCCATGCTGGAGCCTGATCTCCATCCCTGAGACCTGGCCATGTTCACACCATTAACCTTTCCCACCCCCCTGAAGACAGTGGCTCTATCCCAACCACCTGCTGGGGATGATCCTTGGCCCATGCCAACTCCTGAGCTGAGACAGGGATGGTTTGGCTAAATCTGAGCTGGCCAGGGCTGAAAAGGCTCTGGGGATGGTGGCGAAATCAGAAATGTGAAGGTTCAACCCCAGCCCTTGTGCTCTGCCTCTGTTGCATTTGCCACTCACAATAATCCATCACTCAGCCCTGGCAGGGGCTGGGCAAGCCTGAGTCCATCTGCTGGCAGTGCTCTCAACTCATCTGAGCCCCAGTGATGTCACAGCAAGTGCCCAGAGCAGCAGCAGGGACTTCCACCAGTGACTGAGCCCAGAGGGGGACTCACAGAACCCTCTCAGCTGCTGGTCCCCTGCTCCAGGGGATAATAAATAACCAGACTCTGGTTATTTTGGCTGAACAGCCACCAAGGACATGAAGCCACCTTGTAGAGACCCAGACACTGCTGGGAGTGTTTGCAGAGAGCAAGGGCTGTGCCCAGGAGAGTGGCCACAGGGTGGGAATAAAGGGCAGGAACCACTTAGAATCATAAGATCACAGAGGATCATCCAGGACCCAACCACCAGGATCATCCAGTCCAACCCCTGGCCCTGCACAGACACCCCAAAATCCCACCCTGTGCATCCCTGAGAGCATTGTTCAAATACTCCTGGAGCTCTGGCAGCCCTGGGGCTGTGCCCATTCCCTGAGAAGCCTTTTCAGTGCCCCACAGATCCTTTCCCTGATATCCACCCCCATCCCCAAAACAAGCACAACTGGTTTAGTTGTGTTGATAACGGTGGGTAAATTTGTTATCTCTGTAACCTGGAGCACAGGAAAGCAATCAAACAAAACATCCAAACTCTTGCAGGTTTTGTCCACATCCCAGTGCTTGGCAGGGTGTGGGGAGGACTTTGTTTCCAGCACAGCCTTGGCACAGACTAACAAATGCTGTTCCAAATTGTCCCACCATATAAATCCCAAAAAGGACCCAGTTGCTCCACAGAGCCAACACTGATCACAGAATCAATCACAGAACAGTCTGGGTTGGAAGGGACCTTTAAAGGTCATCTAGTCCAAACCCCTGGGATGAACAGGGACATCTCCAACTAGATCAGGTTGTCCAGCTGACAGGCTGTCCCCTTTGCTTCTGACCTTACACCCTCACAAATATCACAATGGCTAGGAAAGAGAAGGGTATGATGACTTGCTTTCCTCATTCCCACGAATCTGGGCAAAGCTGATCTGAAGACAAGATCCCTCTGCTTTCCAGGATTTAGGGCTGGAAATAAACCAGTGGAGGGAAAAACACACCCCAGTGTGAACCTCAGACTGTGGGAGAGGGAGTTAATTACCCCTCCTGAAAAGAAAGAAAAAGGCATTGCACAGTCACTGCTGGAATTTTTTTTTTGCCAGACACTTTTATCAGTGACAAGAGAAAGGCAGCTCTGCTCACTAAAAGGCTTTCTGTGGGGTGAGATCCTCCTGCTTCCAGCTGAAGTTCTTCCTTAACAGGACCCAAAGGTGATGGAAATGTTATTTACAGGCAGCCAAATTCCCAGGAAGGGCCTGGCAGGGGCAACTCTTGGGTATCAGTTGGAGTCATGTTTTAACTCTTGGGAGCAGCACCCACTCCAAGCTCTGGACTCCTGATCTTGGTGAGAATTCTGGCACCAGCTGAATGTGGGGCTGTCCTCTTTGACATTGAGAAGCCAGCTGAGATCCCAGCTGCCAGAACAAAGGCTGAGGAGCTGTGTTTAACAGCAGGAGGACCCAGCTCTACATTACACACACACACACACGCTGAGCTGTCCCCAGCATTAAAATTTCATTACAAGGAGTGCACCAGGAATAACCATTATCAATTATATATTACACGTTGCTTTAGTCTAAAAGAAATCTGATGGCTCGAGGGTTCTGCTGTGAGAAGGAGCCTCTCTTGCAGGGTTTTTGGAGCTGGTTGTGTGGTGGAGCTTTGTGATTCACTGCACAGCTCCCACTTTCCCAGCCCTGTGTCCTGGCTGGATGTTTGTCCCAGTTCCACAAAGGCCCTGCTGGGTTGTCACAGGATCACAGGATGGTTTGGGTTGGAAAGGCTCCAGTCACACTTTCCACTGTCCCAGGCTGCTTCAGGTCCAACCCAGCTTTTAACATTTCCAGGGATGAGGCAGCCACAGCTTCTCTGAGCAACCCTCTGTGGGATGCCCAGGACAGGAGAGGGATTGAGGACTGGATTTTGTGGCTTTTTGTAAAGAACTGGCTTTGCTATCTGGATAATGCCACTGTGCCAGGAGCCCCTTAGGTAACTCTCTGGTCACCTGAGATGCCACCTACAGCCATGGGCACCTCCAAAGGTGGCTGTTCCTGTGTTTTGGACACCTCTCATGGGTGGGATGATTGGAGGTGTCCCCACTGCTGACAGAAGGGTCTTTGGTGGCCTCAGTCTCCTCTTTCAGATACTTTGGTCTAAGCAAACCTCACCCACGTGCCAGAGCTGAGGTGTCCATGAACTTGTCCTGTACCATTTCCCTGGGACAGCAGTGACAGCCATTCCTTCATTGCCTACAGCACCCAAATCTCCTTTTTCCCCCAGTGCAGCAGGCCTGAGGGCTGAGCAGCTTTTAAAAACCAAACCCACAAACCCTTCCATTCTCAAGTTGCTCCTCATTCCCACCCTGAGCAGCCTTGGCCCTATGAAAAATCCACTTCCATTTCCTCATGTTGAGGAATAGATGTTGGCATTGTCTGAAGGCTTTCCTGTAAAATGTTCCCCCTCCACACATGGCAGACAATGAACAACTCCAGATCCTGACTGATGATAATGACAGGGACACTGAGATGTGATGGGGTGGAGGGAGGGGATGTTTAAGGGTGTTAAAGTTTTAACACTGATATTTCAATCCAACAATTGCCTCTGGCTGTGATGCCTTGGGATTTTAGCTTTTATATTTTTCATATATTTGTAATCCTGCAAATTCTTTAGTGTGTAACTGTTTTGACTGCCCAAGGTGCACCTATTGAAGGCCTTCAATAAATACCCACTTTTATTCTCTCAATTTTGCCTAGCCTCTGTTTCAGGTAGCCACTCCAAGGCATCATGTGCACCAAAGTTCTGGATATTGTGGAAACATCAGCAGCTGGGTGGGGAACAGCCAGGCAAGGGGGGTCTGCAGGACTTTGTCCACCCCCTCAGAGTTTCTGGGAGGAAATCCTCAGGCAGATAGGGAAAGGACATGGGGGAATGGTTTTTAAACTAAAAGAGGAGAGATTTAGATTAGATCTTAGGAAGAAATTCTGCCCTGTGAGGGTGGGGAGGCCCTGGCACAGGGTGCCCAGAGAAGCTGTGGCTGCCCCTGGATGCCTGGAAGTGTCCAAGGCCGGGCTGGACAGGGCTTGGAGCAACCTGAGATAATGGAAAGTGTCCCTGCCCATGGCAGGGGGTGGAATGGGATGAACTTTAAGGTCCCTTTCAACCCAAACCACTCTGTGATAAAACTACAGTGGACCCCACATTTCTCTGCTGCCAACAAGCCCATGGCTGCACTTTGAAATCCTTACTTCCCTTTCCCATCCAGTGGATCATGCCTGAGAAAGTGATTTCTCAGGATGCAGATTAAAGCAGAACAGCAGAGAGCCTCCAGTGCAATTATGAAAAGGAAGTCATAAAAATAGTAATTAAAAGTCATATATCTGCTGGGTAAATGCCTGGGCAGGGCTGGGAGTTATTGGAGAGAAAGATGCCTGAAATATAGAGGATACAGCAGAGGTAGGGATGGGACAGAAAGGCTCTGTCTGTGCCAGTGAAGGAAACAGGGACAGGGATTGCACCATTCCTGCTGTCACCTGTTGGCACAGTCCCTTGCACAGTTTTAATCCAGCAAAATAGAACTGCTGGATGCTGGTCTCTGCTGTCACCTGCCTGTGACTCAGTTTCCTGTCGGATGAGCCAGGAATGAAGAGTCCTTTGGTCATTCTGTCTGTGTGGATGGTGGGACACACAGAATTCCAGTGCAGCTGCTGAAATGGAGGTGGGGAAAAGCAAAGAAATTTGGGTTGGGTGGAAGAGGTTTTGCTCACTGAAATGAAAACATGGGCAGAGTTTTATTTGGTTCAACCCTGAGCACCTTTGATCTCCTGGAGTGGCACAGCCTGAGGGCATCTCAGGTGGCATCTGGCACCTGGGGAAAAACTTGGAAAAAGCAACATCTGTATATGGGAACTACCCAGAGCTTCTTCTCCGAGGTCCTGAGGTCTTGTCCTTGGGCTGCCCAAACTGCAAACACTCTCCCAGCTCCTGATCCAGCAAGGATTTACACCTCAAAGGTCCTGTACCTCCTGCACCCCTGTGGGCATGGGGCCATGGGGTCCTTCTGCCCCTTACCAACCCTCTCAGACCTGGCCAAAATGAGACCTCTGAGCTGACAGGTTGGCAGCAACACTTGGAAACTTCAACCACTCTCCTGCCACGGGTGTTCACCCAGGAGAAGATGCCAGTGGGACAACTGGGATGAGACGTTCCCAGGAAAGTCTTCCTGCACCACCCATCACCCCATTTCTGCTGTGGGGACATAGGTCTAGCCCCACAGGCAACAAATGAGACCCCAGCTAGGGTGAACATTTCAGGAAATGCTCAAAAAATCCCTCCAAAGGCAAAACCTTAGAGCCCAGAGGGACTCTGTGCCTTCCTGCTGCTGAATCACCAGTGGGGAGCAGGAATTAGACATAAGAAAGTAAGAATGGAGCAGCAGTGAGTGGAGATTGTAAACACAACCAGATTAAAAACTGAATGTGTCTAAGCACATTGGGGTGGGAGAGAGGGGCTGGCAGGGAGGGGGGGGCTGGTGCTGTCTGGAAGGGCTGTGGGAAGCTCCAGCAATCCCACTGCATCCAGGGGAAGGGAAACAGATGCTCTGGAGTGGGAGCTGGAATTGCAATCACTGGGCTGGGTCATCCCCAAGAGCCCAGGGGACATTTGGAGGGACAAGGTGGGAGTTCAGGATGCCACCATGCCAGCCCTTGCTGTGGTCCCACATGGGGTTTGGGGCAGGGATGGGGTGCAGACTGATGGAGGCTGTTTGAGAGGTGATGGGAATTCAGGGATACAGAGGAAGAAAAGATTTTTCGCCCTGTGTAAATGTGCCTGGGGCAAAGGGGAGATGGGCTCATGGAAATCAACCTCCTCAGGTATTAAACTAAGAGGAAGCTCAGGCCAGCCCAGGATGAGCCTGGTGGCTGAAGATGCAGAAGACTGAGGCTCAAATCCCAGCTCTTGCACTATCCCAGGGTTCAAAAATCCCTGCTTTTCCCATCTGCCTCCCAAAGTTTTCCTTTACGTGCTCCAACATGAAACCACATCCAGATCTCTCCCCACACTTCAGCAAAGAAAACAAATTTCTCTCTGAGTAGAAGAGAAAAGCAAGGTTGGTTTCCAAGGGATGGTGGATTCTCCAGCATCCAGCAAAGCACAAACTCCAATGAAAGGTTTACCCAAGTCTGTGACACTCATCAAGTTCTCTGATGGGTGGTTTGGCTGGAATTTGGGAGGGAATATAGTCCAGGGGTGCTTTTTCCTTCACTGAGGGTACTGAGGTTCCTATTCTCTTTCCACGTGCTTGGTTGTGTAGAAGTTGAAGGATTTATCCTCTGAAAAATCAGTATTAAAAATTTTGAGGGGTCCACCCTCTGTCCCTATGTAAGTCTGGCTTCCTTAGGAAATAAATGTAAAGCTGTGGTAAAAGACTGCCCAAAACCAAACAGGAAAATTTGGAAACAGAATTTTGCACCTCTCAGGCAAAGAGAAGCTTTTAAAATGTCTCTGAGGTGAGGTTTGACTTCAAAATTTTCCTCCAGGCTCTAACACCTGAGGGGAAAAAATAATGATGAAGAAATGGAATGCTGATGACTTCTCTGCTTGCCTGGATTTAAAACCACGGAATGATAGAATCATTTAGGCTGGAAAAGACCTTTCAGATCATCATTTTTGTTACTTTCTGAGGGCTTGACGTGCATCTTGGAGAGCCTGAGATTTGCAATGCCTTAGTTGGAGCCAGTGAATTTCAGGACACGGGGAGAAGAGCTGTATGATCACACCAGTGATCTGAGCTACAGGAGGGACAGGAACCCTGTCTGGTGGCTCAGTCCTGGGGCTGGTGACCTTGTCCCCTCCCTGCTGTGCCCATCACCCCAACCAGTCCCTGAGACAACTGTGGAAAAGCTGTGGCATCACACAGAGCTCAGCTGAATCCTCTTTTTGGACCCTCCCTGTGTGAGTCACCTTCTCATGTCCTCCTCCAAGAAGGGACCACCTTCCTGCATGGCTGCCCCTGGGAAGAGGTGCAGGATGTCACCTTGTCCCAGCAGGCACGTGTGTCACCATGGAATCACAGAGTGGTTTGGGTTGGAAGGGAAAGTAAAGCTCATCCCATTCCACCCCCTGCCATGGGCAGGGACACCTTCCACTATCCCAGGTTGCTCCAAGCCCTGTCCAGCCTGGCCTTGGACACTTCCAGGGATCCAGGGGCAGCCACAGCTGCTCTGGGCACCCTGTGCCAGGGCCTCCCCACCCTCCCAGGGAACAATTCCTTCCCAAAATCCCATCTAACCCTACTCTGTCAGTCTGAAGCCATGGCCCCTTGTCCTGTCACTCCACATGTGATGCATCCATGGAAGTGTTCCAGAGGCTCTGAGCAAACCCTTTCCATGCAGATCCCTGACTTTCAGGCTGGCCAGCAGGAGCAGGGAGGTCATTCTTCCCCTGTACTCAGCACAGGTGAGGCCACACCTCGAGTGCTGTGCCCAGTTCTGTCAGTTTAGGGGGAACTTTGAGACACTCGAGCACATCCAGAGGAGGCAACGAGGCTGGTGAGGGGCTTGGAACAAAAACCCTGTGAGGAACAGCTGAGGGAGCTGGGGGTGTTCAGCCTGGAGAAAAGGAGACTCAGGGGTGACCTTATCACTCTCTACAATTCCTGAAAGGTGGCTGTGCTCAGGTGGGGTTGGTCTCTTTCTCCAGGCAGCGCTGACAGAACCAGAGGACAGCCTCGAGCTGTGCCAAGGGAAAATTAGATTGGATGTTAGAAAAAAGTTTTTCATGGAAAGAGTGATAAAGTACTGGAATGGTCTGCCCAGGGAGGTGGTGGAGTCACCATCCCTGGATGTGTTTAAAAAAGACTGGATGTGGCACTCAGTGCCATGGTTTAGTTGAGGAATTAGGGCTGGGTTGGAGTCAATGATCTTGAAGGTCTCTTCCAACCCAGTGATTCTGTGAATTCTGTGAATTCTGTGAATTCTGTGAATCTGTGACCTGAACCCTGCAAGGTATTAACCAGCAGTAAGGGGATCCTGCTGTGACTCATCCTCGAAGATCTGTTGATCCCACTGATAAAAGCCCAGAGGGTTCTGGCTCCAGGCCAAATCCCTGCACTTCATTCATGGAAAAGAGGGACAGGGAGAGAAACAGGCTGGGCTCGGGTCCAGGGAGGATCTGGCCATTGCACAGAGTCCTCCTATAGCCATGGATGGAGGCCAGGGCACAGGAAAGAGCTGCAGCCATCCCTGTACAAGGAGCTCCAGCCAGGAAACAGCAAGGCAGCAGAGACCTGGCCCAGAAACTCACCTTGGGGGTGGGAAGAGGAGCAGACCCTTCAGGAAAGTGTGTTCCTAGGAAAGGTCATGCCCCTCTGGAAAAATCCCTCCAGTGGCACCATTAACCTGAGCAGTGTGGTTTTCCCAGTTGGATCTAGAGCCAAGCTCCAGTCTTAAACTCCAGCAAGACCTCATCAGCAAGACAGGTAAGGACAAGGAAGGGGCAGTCCCTGGGTTTTGTGGGATGCAAATATTCCTCGTGCAATCCCTCGTGCATCCACGTCTTTTTTGTGTGCCCATAGATGCTCCCAGTGTTGGAAATTTCTTATTTTTCTCACAGCTTTTTCCTAATTGCTGCTGGAGATGAAAAGGCATCCAGGGATTTGAAACTAGGTGGTCTTTAAAGTCCCAACCCAAACCATCCACGATCTGATGGAATACCAGAGCATATTACACCCATGGGGACACCAATAACAGGGGAGAAACCTGTAAATAGTAACCCCTAAATAATTCCCTGAGTATTAGTTCAGAGGGATCACTCCTGCTGGAGACATTACTGGAATAAGCACCTTCCTAGAAAAGGAATTTTTATTATTTTTTCTTTGGCTGAACTGGTATTTTCCAGCAGGGCAACGAAAGTCTGCCTTGAGAAATTCCTAGACAGCTTTCTCAGGAGATTCATAGACTCATCAAGTCATTAAGGTTGTTAAAGCCCTTTAGGGTGTGCATCTCGTGCTTTTTCAAGTCCAACCATTCCCCCAGCACTGCCAAGCCCACCCCGGAGCCATGTCCCCAAGTGCCACATCCACAGGGCTGTTTAACCCCTGCAGGGATGGGGAATGCACCACTGCCTTGGGCAGGGAATGACTTGTGCAATCTGCTTGGAACAGGCTGCTGAAGAGGCAGGAAACCCTCAATGGGGTTCAAGTGTCAGGACAGCCAACCCCAGAATATTTTAAGGCATGGGGATAAGAACTGAGCCACAATCCCCTCTCAAAACACAGAGGAGCCAGGCTGGGACAGGCTGGACACTTCCCTCCTGTTTCCACTGATTGCATCTCCAGGTTTTAGGGATGAACAGCAGGGAGTGACAACCTGTCAAGGACAAAAAGACTCTTCACCATGACCCCACCTGGACTCTGATCCCCAGCCAAGCCTCTTGTAAGAGAGAGGTGATGGCTGGTTTGCTGTCAAAGCTGCAGCAGTGGCTTAAGGCAGTGCAGCCCCCAGACTAGTGCTGGATTAGTCTCACTCCAGTGCTTTAATGTGTCTGTAAAGGTTAAGAGCTGATTCCTGGAGGTGTCAACCACGCAACGGGGCCGTGCTGGGAGGGGAAGCAGAAATGACAGCTTGAAAGCAAGCAAAGGGAAAAATTAGAGACTTGAAGAAGAACCTTTTGAAGAGAGAGATGTTGGTCTGGGGGCAGTGCCTGGGAGGGAAGGGGCTCAATCCCACCCCCCACTTGGGGCTGGTCATCCACCCCACAGAAGGCAGAGAGGGGAATTTGGAAAACACGAGTCTAACACGAGGCAGGAGTGCAGCAGCAAGGCCAAAACATCTGCAGAGACCCTGACCCTGCTCCAAACCCTTGGAGAGGGATCCACAGCACCCCCTACCCTGACATCACCCCCCAGCCCCGCTGCAGAATCCAGGGAATTCAGGGCAGCGCCTCCCTAAGCACTGGCTCCATCCAGCAGGGAGGAAAATGAACATTTTAGTTGTAGCATTAGTCACGGGCTCCTGTGCGTGAGGGAAGTGGATCCCAGCGTTGTGCTCTTCCCACACGAGCAGTCCCATTGAGATCCAGAGCTACTCAAGCAGGGAAAAGTCAGGCAAAGTGAGGATGTGTGGGAAGCTCTCCCAGTGCTTTTAAGGTAATGTTTGAGGTTGCCGTCCGTGTTTTTCCCTCTTGAAATTCACTGAGCAATTTTCTCCCTCTTCTAATCTTTTTTTTTTTTTTTAATTTTTTTTTTTTTTTTAACCGAATCCACATTACAGAGAAAAATGGCAAGAAAGTGTAATTGTAGAGGAGGGGAAGGAATGCAGAGCAGGGAGAGGAGGCAGCTGTATTGACCATCTGCTATACCACTAAGAACACCCACTTAAGTGTCTGTTTACAAATCAAGTTGCCCGTGTGAGGAGAAACAGAGGCACTTCTTCAGCAGGATCAGACAATTGGCTGCCAGCATGCTGGCTTTATTAGGGAGCAGGCTGGGTCTGGGTGAGTTAGTGTGGTAGGAGAGGAATGAACCCAAAAATCCCTTCCCAACAAGGAAATACTGAGAGGCACAAGGCAGGAAAAAACAGTGCCTGCAAGGACCTGTAAAGTGAGGTCCTTGAACCCCTGAGCCAGCTGCCATTCCCAGAGGGATCTCAAGCTTTCCTGAATATGAGGTTTATCTCAAAAAAAAAAGCCCCATAAGCATTCAGCTCCAGCTTTGGCTTCATTGTTTGCCAAGGATGATGTCATAGAATCACAGAATCACAGAATCACAGAATGTTTTGGGTTGGAAGGGACTTTAAAGACCATCTCCTTCCACCCCCTGTCAACACCTCCCACTATCCCAGACTGTTCCAAGCCCCATCCAACCTGGCCTTGGACACTTCCAGGGATCCAGGGGCAGCCACAGCTTCTCTGGGCACCCTGTGCTAGGGCCTCACTACTCTCACAGGGAAGAATTTCTTCCTAAATTCTAATCTAAATCTATTCTATTTTATTTTAAAACAGATCCCTGTTGACCTGTCACAATCTGCCTGTGTAAATAGTCCTTCTTCATCCTTTTTTATAAGCCCCCCTTTAAGATGAAGTTAATTCCAAGTGAGACAAACTCCTTTTTCCTTTTTTCCACTTTGGACAGTGCTATATCCTTTCTCCAGAAGAGCCTGAATGCCCATCAGACAGCATTGCTTGGCATTTCACATCCATCTTACACAGAAATGTTAAACAAAAACCCACCAAACACTTTTCCAGAGGTGTATTTAATCCCAGCACGGATAATGAAGCATCCTGACCCCTCAGATGTCAGGTCATTGCTCATAAGTGCCTAATGATGCAAACAAAGCTGTGAAGATGTGTTTGTAACTGATTCCTGCTTCCATTTCCACCATCCTTGGGAAAGCAGGTGCAGGAGGATCCAGGGACTCTATTCCAGGAACCAGGGGCCCTGAGCTCCTGACACAGCCACATCTCAGGTGCCCTTCAGAGAACCTGAGCTGGGTCTCCAGGGGCCTCCTCACCATCCCATTCCACCCTAAAAAGGGTTTGGGGGCAATAAGAATTTTAGGCTAACCCAGCAACGATGTCCTGAAGTCAACTGGGAGAAACAGCTTTGTCTGATTATGGAATTCATGAGGTAGGACTTAGGGAATCATGCAGATAGAGTTGCCTTAAGACTTAACTGCACTCAGTTCTACCAAACCCAGTTTCTGGGATTCCATAAAATCAGAAGCCAGGTGTTTGCTGTGTTGGAAACTCATCCAGCAAAGCCAAAGAGTCCTTGGAGAAGGAAGTTTTAGATGCCAGACATCAGTCAAGGAACCTTT
>VZTT01000196.1:4376-54265 GCA_013400855.1 Buphagus erythrorhynchus
ACCTTCTGACTGATGGATAGTCTTGCACCTGCTCTTATGCTTTTGGAGCAACCACAGAGGAGCCTGTGACAAGGAGCAGAGTTCAGCCCTTCTTTCCTCTCTGCTGCTCCATCAGCTCCTGTAATGTTGTGCCAGTATTTTGCTACTCAGTCTCCTACAGGTCTCAGAGGAGTTTCTCCTGCACCTGGGAAGGAGTATCCACCTGCAATCTATTGCTAGAAAATATGCATCAGCCTTATTTTTCTTTTCCTGTTTCAGATGAAGTTTAAGTACCAGGACCCCTGCACATAATGTGCCACAAGCCTGTGTTTCACTATAAAACCTTTACTGCCAACCAGCAAGGTGTGGAGGAAATGCAGCCTCTACCTGACCAGCTGAGGACACCGTGCCTACAGGGTAGAGCTGCTGTAGGACTTTGATTTTAAATTCCATTCACAGTCTCTCACCACACTCTAACCCACCACCTGCCCAGCCCTTGGGAGCCTCCTGCAGCAACACTCTTCTTGTGGCCAAAGATTTAACTCCCCAGGCCATTTTTGTTCCTAGCTTCTCCTTTTTTCTTATACACTGATCTTCAACAAANTTTAGGAGACATTTGTCTGGTTCTTTTGCTCCTGTTGGGCAGCAGGCACATTCAGCAGCACCATCTGAACACTCCTGAGCCAGGCCAACATCCATGCCTGGTACAAACCTTCAGCTGCTCTCACCAGGCTGGAGATTCTGCACAGTTTATGAATCTTCACAGATGCCTGCTCTCTGGTGAGTCCCATGAGCCCTTAAATACTTGAAATACTTCACTTCTGCCACACAAACTACAAGAAAGAGTCCCAAAACTGGCATGTAGCTCCCAGCAGCCTTCTGTCAAGCAGATGTTCAGCTGTAGGAGTGTTGTATGAGGCATTGTGCTGATACTGAAACTGATTCCTCTTGCCTGCAAATCACAAGAGAAGGTGTTAAAACCTAAATAAATAAATAAAGTATAAGCACTGGCTGAAAGGGAGAAGGGATGGGGGAAGGAAAGATGCTTGCTAAAACTTCCAGGCACCCTGGCAATTAGTCTCACAATGGCATAATCCTGATGAGCTTTCACATCTGCTATTACATTTGGTACATAGTGTTTGTTAGCATTTTGCTCCATCTGCTTCTATACAACCTCCATCAGCTGAAGGGGGATATGGTTACTCCAGTCATTAAATGTTGATGATCTCTGTTGTTTGTGGTAGGTATCTGTTACATTAGCTGTTACTTTTCCTCCTCACACTTGGAAATAATGCCTCTTCCCTTACCAGCATCCAGGAATTTGCCAATAATATTAAAATGACAGCTCTTTATGAAGATGTTGACACCAGCATGACTTGTAAGTTCTGTGAAATATGTTGGTTAGTCTGAATGGAATAAACAAATTATTTCCTAGTATGGTATTCAAATCTTTAAATGCATGAACCTCTAGGATTTACTGACCAACTATCCCCCATTAGAAGGGATATCTCTTGTTTTCAGACAAAATCTACTCTTCCTCTTCTAAAAGGAAGTCATGTGCTTTCATTTTCCTTTGGGCCATTTAGTTACAGACTTAAGTGGATATTTGACATTCTTTGCCTTTCCATTTCCCTTTTGCCAGCAATGCCAAACAGACTATGAAAAGGAGAATTAATTCATTATTATCCCAAGATATTCATGATGTTCTCTAAGCTTCTGATTCTTCGACTGCAGGTCATTAGCAATCATTAATTTTTAAAGCTATGGATGATGTCCTCCAAAGCAGAGATCACATGAAATAAACAGATCTGTTCTCCTGGTACTGGGATGAAGTTTGGGAAGAGGTAAGTGTATGGCAAAGCAGAATTTTGGCTGTGCAGAGATCTTTGACACAGAGTGAGGCAGTGCTTCCCTTTAGGCAGAAGCTGCATGGCAGGACAGGGGTGTGAGAGGCATCCCTGCTGCTCTAAGGGCAGACCATGTGCTCTCCTGCCTCCTTCTGCTTCTGCACACAAGTGATTGTTACCTTTTACTCAGCTTTTGCCCAGTCACATCACAGTCAGAGAGAGCCTAAATCTGTCTGCAAGAGCTCCTGCCTGAAACACTTTTTGCTGCATTTGAGTGCAGAACATTTTTTAGTTTTCCTTTTTCATTCCTAAAAAATACACATACCCCTCCACCTTTAAGGGTTAAACACGCCTGTACTGCCCCAATAGTGACTTTCCTTTTGATGTTTCCACATAAAGATTAGCCCATATTAATATGTAGTGCTCCTAACCTGAGGAAAGATAGGAAAGCTCAGGATTGTTTGAAAGCTGACTAGGATATCAGTGTTAGCAGTCAAACCATATGTCCTAAAAGTGTGATGTTGATTGTGACCTCAGAAGAAATCAAGCCTGCTTATGGCAAATATATGGAATTGATTAAATGAATAAATAACCCTATTATTTAGTTTTGCATAAAAATATGTGGGACCCAGGTCAAAGATAATCCCTAATTTTTCTATGCATAATAGATTCCAAAGTGTAAACATTTCCAGTAGTATGAACCAGACTGGATGCTTTAAGTCAACAGTCAAAGGTGCGAGTGTAAACTCAGAAATATTGATAATGTTTGTGAATAACTTCAGACTAAATTATGCTGGAGTTCCCCAGCTGATATGAGCTCCTCTGTTATTTTAATACTCCAGTGTCTGTTATTTGTCAGAGTTCAAAGACTGGCCACAGTTTCTCTAATATTTGGCACCTCTGTTTCATTTTAGCACCTGTTTCTGTGTCAGAATTGCCTAATTTATTGAGGAACTGCAGCAATATTTCCTTCAGCCCCTACTGAGATATTCTGTATTTTGTGAGCATGATCATTTCTGTCCTTGATTTTCTTTAGTTTTTGGCTTTGGTGCAGAGATTCTGGACCACAGTCATGAGATTCTGAAGATCTGATTTTCCTGTTCTGTACAACTCTCTGCTGGGCAGTGTGTGCTGGGAAAGGTCCAGCTCCCAAGTGCTCACAGTGAGAGACCAAGGGGAAACAGGAGCACAGGAGGTGAAAGCATCTTCCTGAAAACAGCACTACAAATGTCTGTCTTTTCTGAAAACAAAGGCCAGGCATAGTGACATGCTGCCTGTTGTGGGTTGCATTGCAATTGCTCATATTTTCCTCCACATGCCACAGGCTGAATTATGAATAAACCATGAAACTTTGATTTTTCTATTAAGCCACGAACGGATCTTCAGTCAAACTCTCCACTTCTTGTATTAATTACAAACATAATAGGTGCAAGACTAGCAAAGCACCTCCAGATTAGCCTGCTTGGAAGCATTTTGTTTGTCCTCCTTGCCAGACCCCAACGTGCTCTGCTGCATCTGAGACACTAACTCAGGCAATCCCATCTGCTTCCTGTTTGTGCACTGATCTCCAGCCCGACCCTGCACTGCAATGCTGTGTTTGATAAAGTTCAGGTTTGGATCTGAGTGAACAAAGCAGCTCTTCACAGTGGGATCTTTAATCTGCTGCATGCACAGCAGTGCAGGGCTGTGCATCTGGTGCTGCACAGAAAGCAGCTCTGAGCATGATCCTGATCACAGCCTTGCAGCTCAGGGTGGGCAGAATGCAACCCAGCCTGGCTGTGGGATGGAGACATCCAAAACTGAACCCCCTGGGAGCCTTCCCATTGGCTTTGGCTGCTTTTCAAATTCTCACTTCTTCCATGATGTACAGGACTATCTCTGACCATCAAGGCAGAATACAGGAGATGGCAGAGGTCAAGAGCATCACTCACACACTGAAAATGGAACTCCAAATAATAAACAGAAAATTATGTAAGTGATGCCTAAGTGAGAACTCTTTAGGAGCAGTTTCACCCTCATTAAATTTAGATTTAGGAAATGGAAAGAGGTTACTGCATCCTAAACATTTGTCATAACAAGTGATAGAATTGATGTTCAAGAATTTGGATTGACTAATGCATAGCTATTACGGTTATTTGACAGTTTCTTTAAATTCAGTGATTTCATTTTTGTTTCAATCCAGTGCAATTTCAGGCAAAATTTCTAAACTCTAATTTAATACATGCAAATATAATAATTATTTTCTGTAAACATTTGGATCATTTTAATTTACACAATTCTCCAATTACCATAGCTCTCCTGTATTTTGTAAGTATCCATGGTTTAGCTTTTTGCAGCATCTCCTAGCAAATTATGGTATGGTATTTGGTCTGAAAAATTATATGATTGGAATTATGTATTTACAGTTCCCCAAAATGTNNNTTATGTATTTACAGTTCCCCAAAAATGGCAATGTGTGGTTGCAAAAAAAAAAAATTAAAAAAAAAAAAAAAAAAAAAAAGAAGAAGAAGAAGAAAAAAAGGAATCCAAGGTAAAGCTGAGAAATTGTTTTTGCTATCAGCAATAATAAGCATTGCTTTGATATATTAACTCAGCCACTCCTCCACCAAAGGTAGGCTGTATATTTACAAGATATCTACATAAATACAATTTATGTGTGTGAAATACACAACTCAATGCTTTTGTGAGATGGATCAAATCCCAAACCCACTGAAGGTAATCAGAGAATACACTACACTGTATTTTATGCACCCAGCTATGTAAATAAGGGCTGTGTAGGTGTGCAGGTGTGGAATGTATGCAGGAGCATCTGTCCTGCCTGCACCCACATACACAGCTACCCCAGATTTTACATTTTTGTATGCATACAGTTTGTACACAGGGCTGGCATGATGTCACTGCAGGATATTTAAGCTTTGTTTGAATTTAACCTGCTGCCTGATGCATTTAGATCCTGTTTTCCATGATGCCTGGTGCAGAGAAGGAAATGTGGAAGTTCTGGGTTTGGTGTTAGATGATTTCTGCTCTGGTGGGGAGAGAGATAGGTGATTCCAAGTGGGACTACTTAGTTCTCCAGGGAAGGGCACTGGGCAGGATGTCACTGCCTTGTTTGTTTTCCTCTTTTGGAAGTGAACAGGTCTGAAGGAATCACATCACTTTGAAGTCACTGCCCAATCACGAAAAGCAGATGAAAACAACCCAGGCTCCTCAGAGAGCACCTGGCTGTGGAACAAACTGCAGCCTTTCCATCACCCTGAGGAGGCTACAAAGAGCCCACTAAGTGACCTCTTCAGAAAAGATTTGCACTGGCTTCTCCTTTCCCCTGTATCACTTAGACTCTATACATACTGATAAAGATGTTCCCTCGCCCGTGTCATCATGCCCACCTCCCAAACTCGTGTTTAGCTCTGTGAAGGCTTTCCTGGGGAAGGCAGCACACAGAGATGGTGGGAGCTTGCAGCAGCTTGGCTGCTTTGTGATAATTCCCCACGTGGACACTTCTGTGCATGTTAAAGGACCTCCTGCAGGCAGCAGTTGTGAAGCTGAATATGATGCCTTGCATGTCATTGAGCACTCCTTCCTGCACACAAGACAAGCTCTCAGAAACATCACCTCAGTTAGTAATACAGAATTTTTGACTCTCTCTTTCTTGGTTTTGGGGTTTTTTTTAAGCAGAAAGCCCAGAAACAGGGATACAGATCAGAGGAGTGTTTCTTCATCACCAGTGAGTCATTGCCGAAGGGAATTTTGCCTGCCCAATTCCATGGCATACCTGGGAATTACCTGTGAGCTGGACACACATAACTCATCTATTACTCTGTGCTTCAATAAATGTACTTAAAATGCAGCTGAGTAAATGGGTCAGAAGGACTCCTTAATTCACCTGAGTCTGAAAACTTCTGTTGCATTCAGTTATTTACTTTTTTGGTAAATAACTGAGAGATAATTTAAAATTAACTGAGAGATAAATTAATATCAGACATAATAGCTTATGGTGCAAAGAGACAGTTTCTCCAAATGAATTTTCTGAGGCAGTGAAAAGTCAGTGTTATTAATAGGTTTTTCCAGGTGGGATGATGCAATATTCAGTATGAGATCCTAAAATGTCATTGATTGCTCTTGGTTGTGTTATCCTGCACAGAAATCACCAATGATCCAAACACAACGCATTAGAAGTTAAGAATAGTCATAATCAATAATTTACCATGTTATTGATAGTTTTTGTAATGCAAGCTTAATCCTTTGAGGTAATGTATATAAGCCATTTGAACAGCACATATAAAACCCTGTCTAATAATCAGTCTGCACAGAAGGTAAAAACCCACTGCTGTAACCTTCAGATCCTTTTGTCAGGTGCCAAATATCTCTTCTTAGAGAGCATTGGAATTTCTGGAGATGATGAACATGAGCAAAAAGCCCCCCAGAACCCCTGATGAGCACTTGAGCCCCACTGAATACTGTGTTTTTGTGGCATTTTACCCCTTGCCACAGAGAAGGATGAATATCCAGCCTACTCCTTAGGGATGGCAAAGGTGTGTTTATTGCAAGCTGAATGAGATCTCAGTGTAGCATTTGGGGTTCTCTCTGTGCAGGTGTCTGGAGGAGGGAGAATGCTTGGCACTGGTAGCAAGGGAGGTGTAGTTTATTTGACTGAGCTCCCCTTGTAACAGGGGGTAGGAGATGGAGGCACAAGAAATCACTGCCTCAGAGCTGCACTCTCTTCAGTATGCAATTATACCACCCCTAAAGGTAAATAGAAGGTTTGTCTGTGAGGAATATTCCTGTAAAATATTTTGCAGCTGAAAAGATAACACTATTCCCTGCCTCTTACTTCGCTGTACAATTTTAATTATGTCAGGGAATCTCTCCTATTTTATATTCCATATATATTTATGGAATAAGCTGTTGGCAAATAGAACATTATTTCAAATAATTTAATGTATTTATTAAAAGAGATTACAAATCTATCCAGGCTATAGTCATTGCACTTAGGGCAACCATTATGGCTATATTATTGTTCCATTTATTTCAAAATATCTTTGGCAAGGACTGCTCTTCCTTGAAGAGTGTAAGAAAGAGACTTTCTGCCTGATGATCTGCCCTCTTCTGTGGCAGAGGACTTTGCTGTCTCCTTCTCCTCCCTAGATTCTGAGTAGGGTCACAGCAGAAGAGGAAGAGCTTGATACACCCTGGCTTAGTGATTTTATTGGTAGAACTGTGTGTTAACCCACAGCAGAACAGACACAGGAACAGCCCCAGAGATGAAGTCACTGAGAAGCTGCAGAGCTGCTGAGGGACACAGGGGTCCCTGTGCATCCCTCAAACTCTGGTGGAGGAATCCAAGAATGCCAAAAAGGCAGAGCAGTGTTCAGTGAACTGTAAGTGAACCCTGTGTCTCCAAAGTCCAAAAGTTGATGTGAAAAGTGCCTGGCATATCTCTAGAGCATCTCTCAAAGTATCCAGATATTTCTAGTGGGGGTTTTTTTCAGCTTTCACACAGAATGACCAAATAAATAACCATATGTACCATATTTATTCACATGCACTAGGTTCTGCTTGATAAGCTCCTCAGTGGATATATGTCTGAAGAAAAGCATGGGTTAAGGAAGCTCCAATGTGTGAGACCACCAGCACATCCCACTGTTGTCCACACCTGTGTGCCATACTCCAGAATCACTCCAGAGCCACCACAGCCTTTCCAGGACCCTTGTTCTCTGACAGGAAACAGACCCAGCCCCATGAGCCCCCATAGTCCCACTCACATACACCACACCTCTGCACCTCCAGTGGTTTCAATTAACTCATCAAGGTCATGAAATCAATCTTCTTTATAACTCTTAGCAGCATTATAGCTGTAATAGTATTTTGGGTGCTTCCTACCTTCCAGAATTGCTGCCACTGCTGCTTGTTTGACATCACGTAACCTGTAGCACATTTTATAGGTTTCCAACCTTTGAGCACAATGGATTAGAAAGGAGGTTAATTATGCATAAGATAGAAAGATTTATGTAAATATAAAACCAATATAATGTATTATTTACATACAGCCTGTACTTATCCTAAGTAACTTCTAGAGAAATCTTGGCTATCATGAATAGCTTGCACCTCATTTCTGAGTCTTAGTCCAGAAAAGGTTGGAGGGTTCTGGCTTCCTTAAATTGCTCCTAATAATTTCTAGACTGGAGTGTGGATGTATAAGAGCATAACTCAGCACAGATGGACAACAAACAGGATAAATCTCTATCTTTTATTACATTTGCCAAGCCATCAAAGGTGGCTAACTAGACATTTTCCTCATTGGTTGTTTGCATTAGATATGCATATCTTCTTTCTTGCAGAGCCATTTCCGAATATATTTGCAAGGCTATTGATGTCCATTACTTCACTTAAATATAGATCAGAAATACTGACAAATATTTTCATTCAAAGAGTTTGATCATTTTCAGATTACTCTCCATGCTAGTAATTAACCTCAGTCAACACCCTTCCATAGCACTTTCAAACACAGTTCCTAGCAAACATAAAGTTTCATAAATATGTACTAAATAACCTTAAAGCCCTTTATGAATAATTATGAGTTTTTAAGTTTTTGTGAATCTGCATATTAATTCCTTTCCATAAATAATACATGAAGCAAAAATCCAGCTTGTTTGGTGTCTGGGGACAGAGGAAGAAAAGGAGGGGATAATTATCAGTTTAATGTGGGAAAATACTTAACCTGAAAGATTATCTTCAAAAACTGATGACTCCATAGGTTTGTATATATGTGTGTATAAACACACATGTATGAAAATACATATATAAAGATGTGTATAGCTGCAGACACAGCTGAGATGTGCCTCCTTTGGAAGAATGCTCTCGTTTGAAGCGTGTTACGCTTCTGTCTCTGCTGTGCCATGCTGAGCTCTTTAAGTGAAAAGCAATGTGCTGAGCTGAGCCCCCACACAGCCCCTCTTTCTATAAATGTGCCTTCCCCCAAAGGTAGAAAATTAATGAGAGGCTGCTGACTAAAATTACTACATTTTGCCTTCCGTGGGACATTATGGATTTAAAAGATAAGAGAGAGTGCAGCAAGTCCAAAAACAATTTCATTTCATTAATCCCTTAAGTGCCTCGGGACGAGCAGCCCCTGTCCAGCAAAGGTGGTGTTACAGCAGCTTTTGCTTTGCCTCCTGCACGTCACCCAAGCACGCCTCGTGTGCTCTGCTTCTCGTCTCAGGATGGAAGGCATCCAATAAAAAGATGGAGTGGGAATGATATATGGCTGAATGCTCTTAGACTGACGCTTCCTGGATGCACACTGACAATAATGGGAAACGTAAGGGCTTTGCAGAGCCAGCCTGCTGATCAGGCAGGGTTTGGAGCTGGATTTTTTTTTTTTTAATCTTGTGTTTACGGTAAAGAAAATGTGTTTTCTGGTCTAATGTTGGGTTTTTTCTAAATTAAAAAAAAAAAAAGGAACTATTATTTTAAAAAACAGAACTCAAGAACATATTAAATATTTGACTTTGTCACAGGACTGTAACTGTGCATTTGGTATAAATGATTATGTAAGAATATAAACACAGCAAGATTTTTCAGATAAAGTACAGTAGATGTGACTGGAAAATCAATACAGAATTTGGGCACTCAAAACAGAATTTGTGTGTGTGAAACACTGTCTGTACCCCACTGCCATTCAGAGTTTGTAGGATCTTTTGAGAGAAAAGGATCACATTGAAATTTTACATGTTTAAATAGAGAACTACATTTGGTTGTTTCCATATTCGTCCACCTACAAAATGAAAATAGATTTCGCTTCTCACTTCAAGTCCTTCAGATCTATTTCATTTCATGGTCCTGTTCAGTGGCTGGTTTGAAGCATGAAAGGCAGTATTTAAACATATTAATTAAAACCAACCACTAAATAGCAAACCTGTTCCCTTGGGTTTAACACACACAAAAAAAAAGGGAAAACGAGGGGAAACTAAAGCGATGCAAGAATTTGGAGAGCTGTAGGTGCTTTGCTGTCGCTGTTTTCTTGTGCTGCAGCACCACAGGGCTAACACCTCATTCTGCAGAGTGGGAGGCACTGGGAAGTGTCTTAGACACTGAAAGATGGGAGCTGGTAGCACAAGAGGTTGGCCTAGAGCCTCGAGGGACTGCTAGCAGCCTACCCCAGCCCATGGATGAGTCCTGCTGTAAATCCCTGCACCTCTTTCCCCAGGCAGGAGCATCCTCCAGGCTGCAGCAGAAGTGCCCATGGCAGCTGGGTGACCCTGCACCCTGGAAAAGGGCAGTGCCAGTGCTCTCTGCCCCCTGCTCAATGTGACCTGTGCTAGCAAAGCTTTGCTGTGTCACCTGCTTCATCATAAATAAATCAACCTGAATAAAACTATTTCATCAGCCTGGCTCATGCAGCCAGTAAAAAAAGTGATCAGCTGAGTGGCTGTACCACCGTATCAGGAAGGTTGATAAGCTCTGGCTGGACAATGTTGAAAAACAGGGGAATTTAGGTCACCCTGCAGCCACAGCAGAACATGGACACACAGAGGAATTCACCATACTCCACTCTTACACCAGCCCTTGCTTTTTTGTGTGCACAGAAGAAGCAGAGGACAAAGGACCCCATAGAAGTGGTTGAATCAAAAGCTCAACCTGAAGCTGCTCCAAAACTTTCTGTGAGTGAGGGAGGGATTTGTAGAAGTTTAAACGGTGGTATGTCTTCACTGAAAGCCTGTTAATTAATCATAAAGACTCAGCTGGAAATAGTTTCTGTATAAAACATTATGGAGCAACCCAAATTTGTTTTTGATTAAACATGGGACACAGATTTCAATGAAGACTTTTAAAGGCCACTATTACAGTTTTTTGGGAATCTGTCTCCCTTCTAAACTGAGAGGTCATTAGGTATTTATAAATTAACTATTTTTATTGTCTAGGGGAAAAAAAAACAAAAACAGCCCATGAAATATTTAATTGTTGTTGCTGTCTCATGGCAAGGAAGACCTCTGCAGTGCTTTGTATGGATCCAAACCTGTTGATGAGTAGTTTAAACTAATTCTGAGTGCTGGATCTATAAATTCATAGAGTTTAGTGTGAACTCAGCAGCCTATGTTATTGCTTAAACTATTTTCATCTCAAACCCATCCTAAATCCCCAACAAAAATAGTAGGCCAGATGCCCAGACTGCAGCTAGAGACCCTCATTAGGCATCATTTGCATCCTATTAACCACTGAGCTGTGGGTCATTCGCTGCCTGTCAACCATTCAAGTCATTTCTTTTGTGTTAATTAGTGGAGAAATAAGGAGTTAATGAAGATCTTATGATCTGTGATGATTTATCTTTGTTGTTTCAAATGAATCCCTGCTCTCTGAGCACTCCAATGAGCTCCTACACACCAAATAACACAGAACTAGTCAGAGGGAGCTTACAGCAGCCTTTGGAGTGTTGTTCTCCAGGGACCTTTTGCATGGTGGGCTTCGTTAGCTAAAGATTAGAAGGAGTTAATTGCTTCAAGATTGCTGGCAGATTAGGTTACAGGGTGTGTTGTATCTATGTAAGCATATGTCAGGTCTAGTTAAAAGATAGAAGATGCTTATTTTAATAAAAATATGAAGCCAAGAATTAATTTGTCATTATAGCAAAAATCCTACTTCTGCTCTTAGTTTGAGCACTTGCAGATAAATGCAGTGCTGGTTGTGCTCTTGCTTGTCTTATCAAAAGTGGAGAGCACAGCTCTCTGCTGGACTGCATGGCTTCCCAGGCTTTTGCCAGGCTTTCTCCATCCCTGTGGAGGAGGGCAGAGCAAGGCCACTCTGGACATCCCCCATGGCTCCTCTTCCTCTCCCTCTGAGGGGATGAGGGCTCATGAACCAAACCAGTGGTTTGTTAACCCTCCCCCCTGGAAAACTTTTTCCTGGAATGCAGGAAAATCTCACAGCCCACACTCCCAAACACCTGGGACCTGAAGCTTCACATTGCTCACCCTGGGATGGTGAAATCACTTCCACAGGGTCTGATTTGCTCCTGCTCCAACAGCCTGAGGTGAGTGTACTCAGGTTTGCTCTTTCTTTATTCCCTGTCACTCCAGGGAGCTGCTGGTGCAAGACCTTTCCCAGGGAGATGCCATTGGTCTTAGAGATGGCTGGAAATTCCTTTTTTTCAGACTTTAAATTTCAAAAATAACAAATCAACAGACAAAAAACTTCCCTAAAGGAATTTGCAAGGCTTAAAGAAGAAACTGTTCCATAAGCACACCAGCTCTGATACTCAGGGGTATTTATTTTTTTAATGGGCAAATAAATTTGAAAGTTTTGGTTTTTTGTCTCCTATTTGCTTCCTGTGGAGCAGAGACAATGGATCAAGAACCAGGTTGGAATGGCTGGAAATGTTAATGCACCTTGTCTTTCCAGTGCTTTGCTGCAGGCTGCTACTTCCAACAGCAGGAGCATTGGACCATGCACAGACCTTCATAATTTGTGACCTGGATGTACACCAAAGTAAACCCAAAATGTAATATTTTGGGCTTTAGACCAAAGCAGGTCAATAAAGATCAGCATCTTGATTTGGAGGACAGCTGCTGCTTGTCTTGTCCTGCTGGCAGTAATTTCTGGAGAGAGGCTGAGGTGCTCCATGTATTGATCTTGTGCAGAGCCTCTGCTGAAGTTCTCAGCAAGACTCTGAAGGCATCAGGAGCTGCTTCAGTACAGGAGATAACTGCTCCTCATCTTCCTACTTGCTCGATTTCTGACTGGTATTTCTGCTCTTCCAGGAAATTTTATTCTATTCAAATTTTAAAACTAATAAAAAGAAAACCCAACCCTGAAATTAATTATTTAGGTTCACCAAATATTTTGAAAGTTTTTATTTAGACCTTTTCCCCCCCGTACGTCTATCAGGTGGAAAATAAAATTAATTATTTGTTCAGCACTATATTAAAGTGCCTGTGAATGATGAGGTGTGTTTTAGAAATGAAGAATATCCTAAAAGAGCTCAGGATTTGTCTTAAAAAAATCACCACTCACTCTTCTCTGGTTTAGCTGTCACAGTGCATCAGTTAGAAATGACCACTTCCTCGCCTGTTAAGAAATACTGTGCAAATTGCAAAGATATATCTGGTGAGCGCTTTTTTACAAACTGTTCCAAAAATTGTATGTAATTCATGTCTTCCTGGCTGAAAGAAAAAAAAAAAAAAGAGTCAGATATTTGGCTTATCTGTGTCTTTTCCTCATTTCATGGGTAAAGGCCTGGGGAGGGAGGCAGGAGAGCAGCAGAGCTCATCCCATCCCCCAGCAGCTGGAGGTGGGCACAGGACCAGGCATCCCTGTGCATTGCAACTTTCATTGCTCTGAATGGAGAGAGGCTTTTCACCCTTTAGTTGTTAAAGGGGAAAAAACCTGACCTTGCCCCCACACACAAGAGGAAGAAAGGACAGCCAGGGTGATGAGGGAAGGGTGACTGTGCCTCTTGTGCAGCTTCAGGGAGCTGGAGAAGATGGGGTGGAAATGCAGGTGGGCTGATCAGAGAAATGGGGAGGGAATGGGGATGCAGCTCTAACACCAGTCCAGCTCCTCTTCAAAAACCCACAGCTAAAGCCAAGCAAGTGCAGGGCCCCTGTGTGAGCATCCCTTGAGCCTGGCCCAGGTTTCCCTGCCTGCAGCAGCACAGTGACAGCTACAGTGATTTTTTTTCTTCTCCCACAACATCAGTCGGAAAGAGCCGGCTTTTGTGTGGGGGCAGGAGTGGGGGAAGAGGCACAGAGAGAGAAGAGGGAAAAAAAAAATAAGCAGAAGTAATTTATTCAGGATCTTTGAGAGGATAATAGCCAATTATTTGTTTATAACACTGGTTAAATTTTCATTAGGCAGATTAATGGAATATCATGTACTGTCAACATTGGACTGAGGGGTGGTCTGTAAGAGATAAACGGGCAAACAGTCGGTGTGTCTCCCTGAGTAAATTAGTTTTTGCTTTCCTGTTTTTCATATGAAAATGGAAAGGTGGACAAGGTGGTGCATTTTAAAACAGGTCTCAAGATGGGCCAAATCAGTTAAATATGAAAGCAATTCTGGTAATAAATACATTATAATAACTTAGCATTGTGCCTATCATTTTGATTTCATGAAAGTCTGGGATAATGTAGATTTTTAACCTGCTCTCTTAATACACATTTCCTCTTCCTGAACTTCAGCATTTCTTGCTGTGAGGTGAAAGCATATTACTTTTTTTTGCCTGATTTTTCTGTGTAATCTGTTCAGTATTACAGCTGGTAAGTGCTAGAGGCTCACAGCTCTTTCTTGTGAATTCTGGTATTATCATACTGGATAGCATGAGCAGTCCCCTCTAAGTACTGGATTATCAGCATCAGAACCCCTGAGTGGTTATGGTTGCATATCCTCCTCTTTTGAAGTCAGAATATTTCTTAACATATTAGCCTGGGATTTTCAGACAAGCCTCGGTGAGGCAGACACCCAAATTTCTGTGGGAGCCCATTTAGGCTCTTGGAAAATCCCAAGACATTTTCTAGAAAAGTATCATCACCTTAATTTGAGCTCTGCTCTGCTTCTCTCTGTGCTGCAGGGGCAGGTGGAGAGGAGAGGACATCTCCAGTGAGCACAGCTCTGGAATGCACAGCAGCTTTGAAAGACTCCCACAACATTTCATGCAGACCCGACCACTAATAATTACACAGCACAAAACCAGCCTCTTGCTATAAGGAATGGCAAAATATTTATTTCTGATGATGTGTTATAATGGCACTGCCACACAGGTTTCCATTCACAGGCAGCACTTGGTGACATTTAGGTCACAAGTCTGCACCTTTCTGAGGCTATGTAATGCTTCCAAGAATAATATTCATTATTATGCTTCTTAAAATGGCAGTTTTAATATCCAACTCTAGAAAAAATTATCTGATTCTTTGCTTACAAAATCCCCGATTCCCTTTGACCAGTTTAAATCTTGCCTACTTCCAGGAGGAAGCCTTCAATTACACCCCTAAGTAGTGTGAGATCAGAAGAGATCCCTGACAGAAGTGCCCTCTGAACTGTGCCAAGTGCTCTCAGGAAGTGTATTTTCTGTTTTCTGTTCTCCTTTTGACTGAAAGTTGAGGCTGTGATTTGGCTGTGATCTATGCTGGAATCCTTTAGGAGTTAAAATGTTGCAAGCAAAGTTATGGACGTCTATAATGAATGGGATTATCTGTACTACTCATCAGTGCAGAAAGAATAGCACTAATAATGCAAGTAAATTCTCATCTTGCAGATGTTTCTCTGTTTCATCTTGGAAGTGAATCTGTGCACTCATAAATCTTGCTTTGGTTTAAAACCAAAGAAAGAATTAGCATTCTAGCAAGTCCTCTCCACGGAGTGACATTCATCATTTTCAATGTAAACTAAATGTTGCAAGAACTGATAGGCTTAATTTTTCTTGTATGAGTTTAAAAGATATGTGAATTTTGGAGCAGAGAAAAAAAGAGAGAGAGAGAGAATTAGTGTGTACTTGTTTAAAAATGGTGTAAAGTATGAAGTCCATCCTGCAAAGAATTCCTCGGAGGCATGGTAGCAACAAGCAAAGGTGTTACTCCAAAACTGCCAGCAGCTGTTTTGTTATAGTTCCATCAAAGAAAAATATTTGCTAAGAAAGGAATTAATTCTCTCCCTGTATCCAGAGATTCTCCATTTATGTGAATGGAAGGTATGCACATGTGTACATGGAGGCATCTCTTTTCCTAACAAATAGTCCAGATGATAAGCTCACAAGGGTTTTGTGGATTATTTATCTTTTCCTTGCTTGCTGTGAGCCAGACTTCTCTCACAAGGGATATAATTAGCAAAAGCATCAAAGCAGACATATTTTCAACAAGAGTCCTTCATTTCCACAGCATTCTTCCCAAACCTTCCATTTTGAGGGGAAAAAAATTTAAAAATCCCACCCATAAGGGTGAGAGTGATAGATTCAATTTGTCCACACAGATATCTGCCATTTCAGAGGATGGCAAATTTCCACCTCCTCAAATGAACAGGTCTGCTTTCACTGAAGGACTAATGAAGTCTGACCCCCTATTAACTATAAAAGGAGCCTCAGTTTAGTTGGGGTTTTTAATCATGTTAATGCAATTTATCTACCGCGTAGGGAGACTAATCTCCACATTTCAATACATTAGTTAAAATGAGGTGGTCTCTATACTACTTTGGGATTAGCAAATGTACCAGGACATGCCTTTTTCCTCAGATGCAATTTTCTCCTTTCAGGCCAACATCATTAGTGCCCCTTACCTGCAGTACTCAAAATAACCAGCAACAAACTGTATGGTAGCTGAGTCTTTTAAAGGAGACTGAATCAGTTAGGCTCCCAAATCCCATCAAAGGACAGTTGTGCTTGGTCCCTCATCAATCTTAAATCCCTTTGGAAATCCCAACATTAATTCATTCAAAAGGATCAAATATGTCCTGTAAAACAAGAGCCTCAGTGGCTGTTCTGATAGCAGAACAGAGAGAATAGAGTTAGTTTCCAGTGAGTCCCAGAATCTTTTTTGGAAATGGCCTCGTGAGATCTCCTAGTGTGCTATCTTACATTAAGTTCATTTAAAACAACTGATAATATCCTGAAACTCACAGATAACATCTCTCCTTCCAGTTATATGCAAGCCTCTGATGGCCAAATTTGGCCGACTCAGTTTTAAATACAACACCTAGAATGTTAACAAAATATGTTCCACGAGGCTGGTAAAGTGGCTGCTTTTTATTTCAAAGCCGTTGACTTCAAAGGCTGCTTGGACTGTGTGTGTGTGTGTGTTTTCTTTTAAAAATCTTCATACTGTTTCTGTCTTTTTTTCTCACTATCAAATAGATCATTACATTTTCAACACTTAAGGACAAAAATTCTTCCCTCAGATCTGCGTGGCAGATCTTGACAGTAATATTCAGCTCTTCCCCACATGCAGGGAACTCCCGTTGTCATCAAGGAGAGAAACGCAGACATGTGCAGGTAGGTCTGAGGAGAATGCACTGAGACCCTCTGGCCAAGGTCTGCTGGGGAAATCTGACCCTCATTTTCCAAAAAATCCTTGAGCCTTGGGATTTTGGAGCTCAGTCTCAGCACTGCTCTTGAGGAGCCATTGAACACCCGTTTGCTGATACCAGCTGCAGTCAGAATTTCAGCTGCAGCCTCCAGGACTGAATTGATGCTCCCTGACATTCACCTGCATTTTATCCCCATGTCACCAGGGTTATTTCTGCTGAGCAGCAGATTCCATTACCCACATCACCCCTTTAGCTGGCTGTGCATTTAGGAACAACCTCCTTGCTTTTTTCCTTTGCACTGAGTACTGTGATGCATGTTTGCCATGAACCTTGGCATTGGGAAGCTTATATTCAGGGTTGTGTTTCTTTCTATCCCACAAACTCATTAATAACATGAACTTCATATCCAGTGTCAATTGATGGCCAAGGGAGAGAATATTTACTTGTTGATTGGCTGTACCTGGACTTTTGGAGAGGGCTTCACTTCATCTTTATAAACACTAATAAATTATTAGTAAAACAGAAGAAACTGGGCAGACAGCTACATATTAAAGTCCAAAATGCCAGGAAGTTGATGGTGCTCTCCACTAACCAGTAAGGCTTTGTTTTATTTCTCTTTCAAATTTTACCATGAACGTATTTCCAGAACTTTTCTAAGCATCTTTTTCTTCCTACCTCTTCAAACAATGAAAACAAATCCAATGCCAAAAAAGGTCAAGTATGAAAAGAAATAGCTCAGCCATGTTAAAATGTCTACCCTGCAAGTACCAGATACCATGGAGAAGGATTAGCCATTTAAATGGGCAAATTTTTCTTTCCTTTTTTTTTTTTTTAAAGCCACTAGAATAGATTTTTTCTTTCGCTTCTCATTTCAGTCTTCCATTGTGTATGTTTAATGAACAGCACAATTAGGGTGAATAAGTTAAATAAGGCAAACAAGGCCATGGTTAACTTAACTACTTAACTAGTTATACGATTAATTCTTGGCTCTAGCTGTTTTACTCACATGGGAGTGTTTGTGTGCATATTATGAAACACATATTCAAAATCAGTGGTTCAGCTATTTAAAGTTGTAAGGTTTTTATTTATATAAATGTACATCTGTCGTCAAACAGAGCAGCTTAAAGGGAATCTTGCTGAGAACAAAATTCATACCAAGATCCAAGATGATGGAGGATCAGTCCTTAAATAACCAGAGGTTTTTAAGTGCTGGTGCAAACATTTCTCAGACATGCCCTAATGACTTCTGTATAGAACTTCTGTGAAGAACAACTGTACAGAATTTTGTATCATGATCTCCCTGTTGCAGCCATCCCCTCTTGGTGGGTTTGTCTGTGGTCTCCTCTGCAGATTAAAAGAACAGACAAGAGCCTTGGTGATTTTCACCTGCAGGAAACTTCATCCAAAGCTGCCCTCCAGTGAACACAAACCCTCTCTGAAGCTTTGCAGGAGGGGGACTGGAGACACAGCCAGTGCTGACATCCCCTCCCTATGTCCAGGCTCAGAGTCTGAGTTCCTCTGTGAGATGTTTGACTGCTCTGACTCCTCCAGCAGTCACCTACAAGCACATATGGGAGGTGACTCTGATCTTCAGCCCAGCAGAGAGGGATTCTGAGAGCTGCCTATGCCTCCACTGGCTGTGAAAGATCCTGTGATAAGTTAATTGCTCAGTTAAGGATACCAGTTTGTAAAGGGAGACAAATCCAAGCAATGCTGCAGAGGTGCAGCCCTTGTTAATCGAGAGGAAATATAGGTGGGAGTGTGGGCATGGGATTAACAGGAATCCTTTAGGAGTTTCCTCATCCCTGCTGCTGCTCAATGGGATTCATATACAGCAGCTTGTTTCAAAAATTCACTATTTGAAGAATATTTTTGGTGGGTCAAAAGGTCTTATGCTACTCCCTCCTGGCATGAGCAATGTTTTTACCACTAAACCAGGTTTCAATACCTGTATCAGGGGCTCCAGTGCACAAAACTCACAGGTCTACCATCAAAAGGAAATAGCAGGGAGTGAATATAGATGTTGTGTGTGTAAATGTGCCTGAAGTTTCAAATGATGACTCTGTTGGCTATTTATTTCACTTGTTGTCATGTAGCAGAAGAGTGCTTGGACTGTCCTCTAACTCTGCCTTGAGGACTCTGCTGCTCCAAACTCCTGCTTAGATACCTCCACACAGGTTTAATTACAGAAGCTGAATGGACACTGGCTATAACAATTTCACATGGGACTTTTCAATCTTTGCCACGGCAGACAGCAAAATGATCAGAATATCAGGATATTTAGTCTGTTAAACTGCTTTTGGCCCTGCTCAGGAAGAGAAAATTTACCCCATTCTGTCAAATCCTTATCCTATTTGTGTAACCAGAGGAGGAAACCCAGGATATGTAATTCAACATGTAAGAAAAAGATCTTCTTGCTGATAATGGAACAATTCATGATAATCTGTGACTATGCAAAAGTATCTGAAGAGCGCATCTGGCCCATTTTCACAGACTTGCCAAATTATGCATACTAAGGAAATACATTCCTGTGCTTCCAATCAAGGTATGCCTTTCAAAAGAGGCTAGTTTGAATTCCAGATTTTAATGATGCCTGATGATCTATTTACACAAAAACTTTCAAAACCTTAACAGCAAAAAAACTCTGACTTGATGGGTTTTTCTTCCAAATTAATTATTGGAAAGTTATTTTTGTCTTCACTCATATCCTCTGTTTTCTCTGAATGCTCATGACAAGTTACAAAAGAAGGTTGACATTGCCTTGTACTTTAGAGCTGACATTTTAGAGCTGAAAACTTTTCCAAACTTTATGCCCCTAACTTTCAGAATACCAGCAGGAGCAAATAATTACTCCTGATATCACTAATTTCTGTTGGACAAGCCCTGCTGAACTGTGCTGATACCCACTGGCACTCATGAGCAGCTCACATACAGCTACACTGATGTTTGGGGAATATTTTGGAAGCTGAACTGCCTGTGGATTTAGGCTTTCCTGAACAATGGGGTAAAGCAGGGAGGGGATCCTCACAGAGGCAGGGCTGGCTTTGGACACATTGTCTGGAGCTGCAGCCCACTGTCTGCAATGGGCACCCGTGGGGAGATGGGGTTTGGGGCTGGGACCAGCCCCCACTGTCACACTCCTGATCCAAGGTGGCCTTTCCCAAGGTGGGATCAGCATGCAAGAAGCAGCTACACCTCCAACAGGTTGTGGATGTCCCTACCCAGGGAGAGCAGACAGGACCCTCTGCCTCTGAGGTTCCTGTTTTCATTTTCATTTTGGAACTTGGGTGTACTTTTTATTGTTACCTTTGCCTCTCAGAACTTTTGAGAAATGCACGCACCCCCCAGAGATCCAGGATCAAATGGAAAACTGAATAAATCAAAGTATTATTGATGATGGATTAAGGCCATTTCCGGCAGAGTAATCTCCTCTCATGGTGCATCTGCTGAGGAGGACTCTGTTATCCTTTTGGTCATCTTTTAGGTGTATTAGTTAGTACCAGCTGTAACTGGTACCAGCTGTTACTGCTTCTCCTCTCTGCTGAGGGGAGCCCCCCTGGCATTTGCCCAGCCCTTGGGGTGAACTTAGTCTGCCTGAGGGGAGTTAGGGATGCAGGAGGAAGAGGACACATGCTGGAGAGATCCCTGTGTTCCTGCAGAATGGGTGTGTGAGGTGGGATGTGGCCAGAACCCCTTTCCTGACACACAGGCTATCACACCATATTAAAGCATACATTACCTCTAAACATGAGTAATAGCATTTTTCATATTAGTGTTCCATGCATTTCACTTATAATTTAAGACTGTTATGAACTAGACTGATAATCAGTCAGAGTTCTGGAATTGTTCCTGAACTATTGCAGAAGTAAAATATTACAGAGCTATTTCAGCCTGGTCAGATACTATCTTCCTTCATACAGCTGGTACTGCCTTTTCATTCTGCAGCAAAGTGTCTGAGGTCAGGGAGTGCCTTCCTCTTTGTCTGGTCTCTATTAACTCTCTCTGGAAGTTGTCCCTCTAACAGATTTTTTTTCCCCTAGTCTGCCTTTTTGGGACTGATCCTTTGAATTTCACAAAAACAAGCTGCTACAGCTTTTGAATTAACTTGCTGCTATTTGCTCTCACTCTCTCCCTCTTCCAGCTGGTAAGTGTTAACTCACATTGCCTTTCCTTGCAGGTTTTCATTTCTTATTCCTGGGAAGTACATTTTCACATGGGGGAAAAAAAAGAGATCCCATAAGTCCTAGCAAATCCATTTAAACGCAGATGTAGCCATTTTACGGTTGTTGCTATGACAGTTTGGCAAAGGTTATGCATACTGTGAAACCCATCTTCTGAGGAGAGAGACATCCATGGATGAGCAAAGGCAGGAGGAAGATGGGACCTAGCCTCACCCACACTTCTTGTTTAGTAGGAAAAGGAGAACGTGGAAGGAAACTCTGCCCATCGTGTTATCTCTGCTACTACACCCACCAGTGTATAAATGGGGCTTGGGTTGCTGAAATCGTAGAGGAGGATTGTCTGTGGGAATGGGAAGATGAAAAGGAGATGGTTTGTAATGGTGTGGTGATTTGCACCACTTGATTAGTGATTTGTCTGGAGTCTCTTCTGTCTTTACTCAGAGCCAGGATTAAAAAACACACGAAGGAAACGGATTTTCTCATGTTCAGGCTTGGTTGTTTATTAAATCTTATCAAGGTACATAAGTTCAGCAACACTTCTAGCCACCAGCTAGAAGCGAGCAAAATGGAGAGAGATACAGCTAGCTACAAGGTCTCTTAAAGATAAACAGTCCAATAGAGAATTAATACCTATATTATTTATACTTTTAACCCAATAATCAAATACCCATGACCCTCAGTGTGACACTGACTGACCAACCAGAAACTCCTACCTGAAACCATGAAGAAGAAGGAAGATGAGCACCGAAAGAGACACCACCCAAAATCCTCCACCTATTACTATATTCTAAAACCTTCAAATTCAAAACCCTTCACCATGTGAAAGCACACACTTCTATTTAACTACACACCTGTGATTTTAACTTCATCACCCAAATTTGGAAGCCTTCTCCAAGGTCTCATGTCACAAGCAGTGCTCTCCTGGGGGCCAGTGCCTGACAGCACAGAAAGCTCAGAAAACCCAGGTTTCTGGGATCCAACGATGTTTTTTTGGGTTTTCCTGGTTATTTAAGCAGAATTTAGCCCAGACTGGTAGAGAAGCAGTGTAAGTCTACCAGAGAACATCTCCTGTCTGAAAGTAGTGTTTCAATCCATGTAGAGCTGGACATGGTTCAGCCCTTCATGTAGACATGGGCATGACATCTTTAAAAATAATTTTGGTATCCCACAGCACTTTTAAAAACCCTTGCTCATTAAGAGTAAAGCCATATTTAGTGAACTGTGAGGTAACCCCTGCTTGTTAATTCCTTTTTCTCAGTAATTCTCATTGCAAACAAAGCCCAGGAGGAGCCTTTCGAAATTCCTAAGGCAGCACCATTCATATCTTAAGAAATCATCACTGTCAAAAGAAATATGCATCAATAAAAAAAATCCAACCCAAAAGATGTATTGAAGAGTCCTAGAGGCAGGGTGGATGTGCTTCAAGCACATTGCAATAAATGCAATTTATCATGGTTACTTTGCTTTCTGGGAACAGGTGTGTTAATTTTTTACTCTTATAATGGATTTATATGAAATTTCATCTTGATTAATATCTAAATTTTAGTTAAAAACTGAAAAATGTGAGTCAAATGTTAAATTTAAGGCAAATACTAAAATATGAGTTGGGACCAAATTAAATGTTTGGTTATTTTTTTAAATACTTTAGGAAATCATCTCAGGATATAAATTTATCACAGTATTAGTTACAGTATAGAAAATATTTAAATACACAGAATAAATGCATTCTCCCTGATAAAATTAAGTTATTCCATGGGTGAATTTGGCCCAGCAGGGATTAAATTTTTCCTAACACAATCAGAATATCAGAAGTCTTTTTTTAGGAGCATTCATCTCATAAATGGACAACTTTGTTACTGTAGGATATATAATCATTTTGCACATTTCATATATATGGCACAAAAGATCTAAATGCAGAATTTCCTTTGATAGCTTATTATGCCTGACATGAATTCCCTATCACATCTTGTTAGGGAAATTTATCTTATGTGGTAGATTTCCAAACTACATTTACAAAACACACAAACAACAAATGTGTCTGTGGCTTAAAAATAAACTAAGAAGCATACACTTAGAGACAATTACAATAATTTTCAACAATATTTGAGAGTATTTCAGGATATTTAGCCTGGAATTAGTGCTTTCCCTGAGAGGGCAGCATTGCTTTGCCCTGTGCAAGTGAGGAGCAGAGCACAGCCCCAAGGCAACGCAATGGATGCAGTGATTGTGTTTTAAAGTGTATTTAAAGTGATGTGGGGATTGTGGGGAGAGGGAGGGACATCACCTTGACAGCTGCCACCCTCTGGTCACCAAGTTTTCATTTAGTCCTTCTGGTCCCTGCACCCACCTGTGTCCCCCTGCATCCTCCAGCATCACAGGGACTGGCTGGAAGGCCCAGGGGAGGCAGGACATCTTTCTCCTCCTGCCTGGGAGGAACATTTCCCCACCAGCCCCTGATATCCTTTCCCACCCAGATGTGTTGAGAAATGGGAAGGAATAGAAAAATCACCTGACTGCTGATAAGTAAAGGGAGGGAGATACCCAACCTTTGTGCCACAAACAAATGCTGTCACTCCTCCAAAAGCTTTTTAGGGACTCTCAGGTCTAAAGAGGAGCAGGGTTACCTTAGCCTGAGTCGCCTGTGGTAGGAATCTCAGCCTGGTAAGAGCAGGGAGCACGGAGGGTGCTGTGGGAAGCAGAGGTGGTACCTGTCACACAGGTGTAGCCCTGCATCCCTGCCTGTCCCCTCCCTGTGCTGCCAGCGGTATCCTCCTTTCAAAGGCAGCATAGCTCCAGGCAAATCTGCTCTGCAGATTGTTTCCATCCTGTGTTCCCCATGGTTCTGGCTCTGTCTGTGCCTTGTAGATATAGTAACTTTGCAGCTTGTAAAGATTTGTTTGCTCTCCCACCCCCTCCCCCTACTCCCTCCTTAAATCAGTGATTTTGTGTTACAGGTACCACGGAGTGCAGTCACACAATGAGGGTGTCTGTGCCAGATCCTCCTGCAGGACTGAGGATGAGACCCCATCCTCCTGATGGTGAGCTCTTCCAAAGGCCCAGGCCATGCAAATCAAAGGGAAATCCAGACATCCAAAGGCTGCATGTTCCTGGTGCTCAGTCACAGAGGGGCCCCACCGAGACAAAGAGCGAGATGCAGAAACAGCCAGTACCTGGCTGGCACCTCCACACATTACCACTGCAGAAATGTTTACTAACAATAAATAGCAATAATGAGATTTTATTACTTCCTGACTCCTAGTCTTACCTACAGTCCCCCAAGAAAAAAAGCCATGCTTCTTGGAAGAGCTCCAGTGGGAAACTCTGTGCAGCTGCTGCGCAGAGGGTCCCTCAGAGCCCATTACCTGCTGTACCAACCTCCGCAGTGGCTTCAGCTAAGCACAGGCTCTACTTTAATGCATCCATTCTCCAACTTCTCACGCTCCAGCTGTCTGAAAAGGAGCTGAAAAAAAATCCCTTCTTTCTCTCTCCCACCACCCACTTGCACAGCAGCTGTAGTTCCCTGTGGTCCCCGTGCTCGGAGAGAACACTGCAGCAGGACTGGACCTATGGTCTGAAACCATTTGGTGAGAAGCCAGGCTTCTCCCTCGCTCTCTGAAAAACTCATTTCTTTTTTCAGTTTTTCCTGCTTGACTTCTCCCACTTTTTTCCCCCCTCAAACACACAATCCTGCAAAATGTGCATTTTTGTGCTACGACAAGCAATTTCTTGCCCAATCTATGAAGGAATGGACACCAAACAGTGGGTTTGGGGTTTTTTTGGAAAATATCCTCACACATACATCTCGTGGTAACCAGATCCATGTGCATTTCCCCTAGCTCCTCTACAGCAGGACTTCTGCTGGCAGACACTTGGAACTAGGCTGTGGTCCACCACATTTTGGACTGACATGTCCTCCAAGCATGCTTGAGTTTCAGAAGGAATTTCAGCAAACATCTACAAGTAAGGAAACAAATCCTTTCTTCCTGCAGCAGACAAGGAATGTAAAAGCTCGAGGACTGCAGCTCTCCAGCTGATACCTTGTTATGCCAAGTTGGAGCACAGAGTAAATTTCTTACAGCAGAGTTATAAACCCCCTGAAAATAGGTTTTATTATGGAAATGCAAACATAACCATGGCTATAGCAACATGAAAGGCTCTGCTATAATAATGCTTAGATCCAACTCTTTGTGCACAATTGGCATAGAAAAGTATTTGATTTTTGTCAGTTTTTTGCTGGTACATGTCAGTGTCACTTCACAGTTGGTCTCAGTTTATAACAAAATGCATAAAAATTGTTAGTAATCCTCATTTATAGCTGGGTCTGAGAAGCACCATCTCAGACATTACTTTACCTATCAAACATGGCTAAAACAGCTATTGACATTTGGAACCACTATTCCTGGAAGGGAAGATGTGATGTTCACAGTTAACTAAGCAGAATGTCTACTGAGTTTAGTCTCTCATGCTGTAAAGCATTAGGCTGACTGAGCAAGCCTTGATAATCAGTTTGTTTCAGACAAGAAGGGAAAAAAAGAGAGGAGAAGGGGAGAAAATCATGAAGGGAATCAGTCTGAGACACTCTGCTTCACTGTAAATTCAAATGCTCTGCATATTTTCAGAATCCTGAGATTTCCCTTAAAAATATTGTCATGTTTATATTTCTGTTTTTCAGTTAAAAATAAGAAGGAAAAGTAGTAGAGGTGTTTGATTGTGCTCCTACAGTTTCCACCATTTAAAGAAGGTCAGGCTCTTGTGGAAAGCTGTGGCCTATTCTGATCTTTGGTGGGGGAACAATCCAAATTCTAATACAGAAATATCCTGCAAATCAGAAGAAAACAACAGCTCTCCTCAAAATTTTTTAGCACTTTTTGCAGAGTCACCCTGCCCTAAAATCTCCGAATGTAGCAAATCTCATTTGTGTGGATGGAAAGTGCTTTCAAAGGGCCAAGCTTTGCTTAAATTACTCAAATAGCTGAGTTCTGCTCAGTTCAGTGCATTGAGCCCCACTGTGGGAGCAAGGTTATCACTGCTCAGCCACATCCTCACCTTGAAAGCAATCCCTCACCTGGGCCTGTCGACTTTCCTAAAGCAGTTTTAATGATCAGCAGCATGAGTCTCTATTTCACAGGGTCAGCCACGTCCTTGGCACTCAGACATCCCTTCTCCCATTGCTCTGTAGCAACTTTAGCAAATTTGTTTTGATTTCCACGATCCTGGCACCTCAGTTTACTAAGCATCAGCATTCCAAATATAGTTAAGATAATAGAATACTTGGAGGTAACTTTTGTTTGTTTGTCCTTAATCTGAATATCCCTTCCACTCAATGGGTTGATTAATGATTACATATAAAATAAATAAATTTATATGGCCATTTTACAGATGAGGTAGTTTGGGAAGTCAAGGGAAAAAAAGGGAACATATTCTGAAAAGCAAAATAAAACAAAAGTAAAAATGTATCCTTCTAAGATTTCAAAAATATTTCTCTCTTTTTTTTCCCCTCCATACACCTCAGGATGTGTCTCCAGCTGGAGAAAGCCAAGGAAGTGCCATGTGTTTGTAATACACACATAACTGTATTGGCTCTTCTGCTGCTATTGTGGAGCTCTTGAAGATACTCTGTATAAAATATAAACCTCTATAAAGGAACATAAAGTTTAAATGTAAACTTTGTGGTGAGATCATGTTGCCCAGGCCAATTTGGATTGCCTTTTCATTTTGATGCTCTGCTTCCATAAGAGCCATCAAAGAACAACTACTAAATTTTATCCAGTTTTTAAAACTTCACATCATATTTATGGTATTATTACCTTGCATTTACTCTGACTGGACCAAGAGGTAACATTGTCTTTGTTTCCTGATTGGAGAGACAAAAACTATGGCCTCACATTTTCAGAAAGGAAAAGCCTTTAAGGGTAGGAGATGTACAGCCATGATGAAGTTAAAAATTGAGATTTGCCTCTGGTGGGCATCTGGCCCTCCACCAGTCTCACTCAAAGCTCTTTACAGAGGCTTAGAGGAATTTCCAGCAGTCTTTTCACACATAGATAGTTTGTAATAGTTTGTTGTTTGGGATTCTGGATTGTGTATTCATCAGTTTCCAATGATTTGTTGTGACAGTACTTAAAGGACTCACGAGTGATACTCTGCAGGCAACTAAATGAATAGCATATTGCCATGAGCAAAGGTATTTTTACTGTTCTTCTGCTGACTTTTATGTTTACTTTACAGCTGTGTTATTTAATATGCAGATACTTTCTTAGTATTTTTTTTTAATTGGAATAACTGGTTCTGTCAGTTTTTGAACCCTCCCAAAGGGAGGTGGCAATGTGGAGCCTAAGAGGGAACAGCATTTTATTTGGTGTTGGAAATTTTGTCTGCTCATGATCTGCTGGGATTTGTCTCTTACAGACTTGTTTGGACTTTTTTAGCTTTCCATTATTTCATTTCAGTGGTGAAGCAATTAATATTTGTCTGAAAAGTTTCCATCAATATTGTCCTTTTATTTAATTCCTAGCATTTTCTAGACACTCAGCCAGTCTGTTTCCTGACTTTTTTATAGTCTAGTTTATTGCTACTTGCCTAAGAATCTGTCATTTTTTTGTGATGCTTATTGGTTGCTGATAATTTTTAATTTATTGCCACTTCCTTGTGTTTTTCCATCATATTTGTTGATGTAGTTATGGCTGGAGTTACATGCACACAACCAGTAAGGCAATTAGGGAATACTTTGTCTTCTGGCTAACCAAAAAACGTCCCTACAAATGATTAATAGATGAAATATAGAAAGTGTAGCATTTCAAAGTTGCCAAAACGTGGAATATTTTACAATTCAGCGGAGTCATCTGTTTAACAGCCCCTGTTTTGTTTTGTGTATTACTCTCCCATACATATGCTTTTGGTTTTGAATCTTTATTGGTTTTGTCCTTTATTTCCACTCTTTCCTTAGTACGCACACATAGGAAATCATAACTGAAATAATATTCATAGTTTGGTGTATGGTGTGAATAGAAGCAAATACTCTCTGCTTCCATCTGAGAAGCAGACCAAGAGAGAAAAAAAAATTAATAAATTTGTATCAGACCTGGTGCAGTGATGTTTAAAATGAAGGCACAATCAAATCTTTATCATTTTTAATAAAAGAAATAGGTTAGGCCTGGGAAGAAAAACCAAATACAACTAGCTGAAATATTCTTGTAGTGAATTATTATCAAATCCTTGGAGCTGTTTGGCTCTTTACATTGTCAGGTAAACTTCCCCATGGGATTTGAAGGTGTATTTATTGATTTTGTTATTAAAAAATACTTTTGAAATTTTGAAAAATACTGATCAAAATCTGGTTTATGCAGTGTATTAAATTTATACTGTTGAAGGTGGAATTAAAATCTGGGCCATCATTTGTAAACCCTAAAACATTTTTGGCACTTTTGGTGAAAGCACAGAATGACTGTTTAAAATCAATTTCTTTTTAACCTCATCCCTGTATGTCATCAGTTTAAAAATATCCACCAGCACTATTAATGGCTAAGGGAAATCAGTATTTCAAGGCTTTATTTCAGTGGGGTGGGGGGAATATGTGAGTGAAAGTTCATAAAATTGTGCTTTCAGACCTGGTAAAAACTGTAATTAGTGTGTTTGGGGTTTTTCCATCGTATTTGAAAGGACAAACTATATCCATGGAAAAATATACAAATATGCATAAGAATTAATTTCGTCAGCTGTATAACAAAAAAATCACCTGTCAATGCACAGCAATGGGCAATATCCTGAACCAAACTATGAAACTATTTAATTAGCTCCAAAACTAGCAAATAAAATTTGCACTCCATGAGGTAACAAATGCTTATTGTGTCAATGAACATGAAGGAGAATGGAAGTAGTTTGTGAAACCTCTTGCTTGGCTCTTGATAACTTTAATCACACGTGTTTTTCCTGAATCCACAGCCCATGGAGTCATGTGATTATGGGAGACTTCACAGTTCGACTCAAATTTAACTTCCTCTGCATCCAGCAAAACTGGAATTTTGAACATAAAAATAAAGCACATAAAAATAAAAAATTCCTGAAATTTTTACTGAAAAGAAGTTAACAAATGAAGGGCCTGAATCATAAGGTTCATAGTCCAACGGAGAGCAGTCTTTAGACCCATGGTATGTTCTTACTCACCTGACCCAGAAAGTACCAAAAAACCCAAACCCAAACCACTTTAAAAAAATCCTAACACAGGATCTTATGTCAGCCAGTTTCACCCAGAACTCTGGATATGGAATGGGGCAGGACAGACCCTGAGCTTTTCGGAATTTGAAAGCAGATATGCATAATTCTGGTTGGCCTTTTCTATTTGTTTCTCTCTAGGAAAAAAAAAGTCCATTAAATCCTATTTCAACATAGCTGAGCAGATTTGACCATCTTTCTCCAACCCCCTGCTTTTATTTAAAAAAATAGAAAAAAAACCTCCCCAACCTGAACTCTTCCAAGCTCCCTAAGGAAATTAACTACAAAAAAACTATGCTAATGGAACATAAAAGTTGTAATGTAAAACCATAAAAGTCAGGAAATTCAAAGTTAGCTCTCCCATGGTACCCCTAAGTCTGTCACCTCGTGCACATGCACCAGGATGGGATGCTCAGAAATGAACAATTGGGCTCAATATGAGTACCTTGCTAACTGCTCAGGTATTTTATTTATTCCTTTTACATAGGGTTCTTTTGTTGCTGGTCACCACTGCACTGCTGCAAGTCGTGCTCAGCATGGGGCACTGAGCTCAGAGATCACCATCCCTGCGCAGGCAGAGGCACACAGGGCTTGTCTAAACCCAAACCCAGCCGAGGTGCATGCATTTGTATTTCTTTTATGTGCAACTTTAGCACGAGGTTAGTTAATCTTAAGCAGCAGCCATACAAAAGCTGCAGTTTTGTTTGGGCAGGAGATCAAGTTCTTCATAGAAATATTTCAGAAAGGAAAGAAAAAAAAAAAAAGGAAAAGAGAGGAGAAGGAACTGGGGCAGCTGTGCGCGAGCGATGGCAGATACCTTATTCTGTGATTCTGTAAAAATAATATTCTAGCGATAGCATTTATGAGGGGGATTTATAGGACAATTTTGCAGCCCACATGTGTATAAGAGTCACCAAAGCAATTCATAGCAAGGAAAGAGGGCAACACATTTCAGCAAAGCAATTTTAGCAAATATCCTTCCCGATATGCAATATATATATTTATATAATCGAAGATCTGCACACAATAAACCCAGCAGATTGGTATCTCTCCCCAACTCTACCTTTGACACCCTCCTCAGCCCTGCCACTCAATAAGCACAACTGACCGGAAGAATCAAAACAATTCTTGGAAAAAAAAAAAAATTAGGTTATCATTCATTAGCTCTCTATCATTTGGCCACCAGTAGGCTGCAGGATATGAGGGCCATTTAATTAGGCCCTGCACTACTCTCTGGTGTGAAAAAGGCTCTCAAAAGCTTTGATTCCCCACAGCTTCACAGCAGGAAGTTGTTGGCGATAATTGACACAGGATTTCCTTGTTAACCAGCAGCAGACATGCTGGATTAAAGCGACAGAGATCTAGAGAAGAAAGTGAAAAGAGATAAGAAGCTCGGAAAGACTTCTGCTTATTTTGCACTTGAGGATGATGAGCAAATAGCAATAACAAACTGGAGTGCTGCTCCCTGTGAGTAAGGCCTCCACTTATCAGACCCATTTCAGCTTGACTGATCAAAGATTGACTTCCCTTAAAATAACATAGGCCTGGGGTTTGTTAGTTTATTAAGCTGCAGGTTTTATGAATTATCGCAGTTTTAAAGATGGATTGCAGTTTATGTGAAGGAGTAGAGGATTATCAGGTTTTCATCTAAACAATTATAAAATATCACAGCTGAAAGCTTACTTGCAAATGACATCATTTTCTTCTGCAAACTAAACAGGTCATTGTATGCCTTCATGTAAGCATTTCCAGCAAGTGCACACATACAGTAAAATTAACTCTGCAGCAGAGATGATAGCCCAGTAAAATCTGTATTTTAACTTCCAAAGTGCATGAAAGCCCCACATTCCCTTATGCTGGTCTAAAGGTAATTGTATTTAATTTTTGACTGGGACCTTTTAGGTCTAGTTACGTTAAAGAAAGGAAAGAGAGAAATGGCCTATTGAAATCTTTCCTTAAATGTGGTCGTGATAAATGGTACTGAAACAGATCCACATGAGTATAGTTAAATGAAATGTCCACTTTAGAGCAGAAACAATTATTGGATATCACTTAATAACTTAACCTTACAACAGCACATGTGGCATTAATAAAGAACTGAGAGTAATAAAAGCTACTACTACTCCTATGCTCAGTGCATGCAGGCAGGAGTGTGTGCATGGACAGGAGCCAGGGGAAAGCCAGGATGCTTGAGGGGCAGGAGCAGGGCAAGGACAGAGGACCAAGGCAGGAGGTAAAGGGCCAGCAGTGGTGCTGGGTGAGGTGGAAAGGGAGAGGCAGGTGCAGCAGGGGATGGGACACGGGCAGGCAATCTATACATTGCATTCCAGGAAGGATATTTTTTATCCTGAGCCATAACCACAACCCTTGGCTAGCTACTGACCACCTGTGAACTCCCTCACCACAGATGAGCCCCATCCTTTGAGGCAGCCCTGAAGGGAACTGCACAGCCCTGGGTCACCAATGGGGTTACCACAAAACCCAAATCAATTCCCAGGGTGTATTCCCTCTGCTGGGAAAGGGGAGGAGTTGAGTGAGTGCTGCTACATCCAGGATCCTGCAACTAAACCATGCAAAGCCTGGAAATCTCTGCAGTATGGAGAGATCCTGGATAAAGCTGTCCATGGGGATACATGCTCTCCTCTGTGCTACCAATATCCTTTTCAGCCAGGACAGCCAGCTGGTAAATTACCATGTGTTTTAACCAAGATGACGTAGCTCTGATTCCAGGGACACTGCAAACAGAGTTTTTTTCAAGTTCAGTGGCAGTTTTACATATGGAGGGTCTGCTGGATGAGGCCCAGAGCATGGGATCCATTCAGAGGCAGAATTCTTTTCTGGCAAATGAAGGTTCTCATGCAGCTCCTCTGCATTTGTACTATGATATCTAACACACACACTAATCAACTTACTATTGTACAGTCAAAATAAATAGTATTTCTTCTCATTTATCATCATTTCCAGCTTACATTGTCTAGCTTCTTTAGAGCCTGATACAAATCTCACTGTAACCACTGTTGGCCTTATGTTGACTCAAGTGAGTCATGTACCCTATTGCTCTGTCCCATCACCAAAAAAGTGCTTAACAGACGAAAATGATTCTCTGGTTCAGTATTTCAGGGTTCCTACTCTGCCCATATCAGGGGCAGTTGTTAACAAACACACACCCCCATTGCAGGACTGGACCTTTGTGAAGGATTTGTACCATAGTATGTTAAGCTGCAGGTGTTATTTTTTGTTCTGAAATGCAGAATGTCATCACATTTTGAAAAAGTCAGTTTTGCCCATTTTGAAGGGAGAAACACTGATTTAGCAAATTTCTTGCTAATTTAAATATTTATTGTTATTGGTAGTTCTTGCAGTTTTTAATGGTGAAGAACAGAATTTAATTACAATTAAATTTCTTTGAATTCCTTTAGTTATGTATTTTTTTCAAAACTAGTACTATTGCCATTGGCTTATAAACAGACTAATAAATATTTTTTTTAAAAAATATTTTAAACAAAGAATCTATTCTGTTTTACTTTTGACACAGCAAATTGAGATTTATGGTCAACTAGTAACCAGCATCATGGAGTAATCCACCTTAAGGCTAGCAAAAGAGTTTGTTAATTTTCCTGGGAAATAAGGTTTCTTTAATTCACATATCTACATATGGTAGATATGATTCTTTCATTTGGAATGGCATTTGATAAAATCCTACTTTTATAAATGATGCATCTGCTTTTAATGTCTTAAATCCTGTGATTGAATAGACAAATCTTCCCCCTTGTCTTGTTTTTTTTTAATATTTAAAAGGCCTTACTGCCTTAAAACATACATCAAGAAACATTGTAATAGAGAAATAGACTTTTAAGACAAAGTGACAGATTTACATATCTGTGTGATGTGACTCTCTTGACAACCAATAAATGTATTATATTGATGAAGTGAATATGTTCTCTATCTGGTCATTTTCAACTGGAAACTAATAACCAGCATCACCATATCAGGCATGCAATAACCTGGGTTAAAACTAGGTTCATCAAATAAATCACTCAGGAATTTTTCTATTTCTTTCCCAAGACACGTTGCACATCTGCTTAGTGAAAGGAGGAAAGAAGCAATATTTCTTTGATCAAAGTCTTTTTTAATATCCTTGTATCTGTCCTTTGGGAATGCTATCTCTGGACTTTGGCTGGGCAGAGACGCTCAGCATCTCCTGGAAGGTGCTAAGCACCCTTTTACTGCCATCCCCTGCAGCAGGAATATTCTGTTCCTTGCAAGATAGGGCTCCTCCAGAACATTTGCTGATGCTACATTATTTCCTAATGATCCAGGAAATGACATAAATTCAGAATCTCTGCAAACAAAACACAAGGTGTTTTTAATGAGCCCCAGTTTGTATCAACAGCTTTCAGGGGGAATAAAAAATAATAAAAAAATTCTTAGGCTGAAAAGAATACTGTATTAAATTTACCCCAAGCCTCTATCTCATAGACATGAAACACCTATACATATGTAGAGATCTCTAAGAAACACTTTGAAAAGCTACGTTGTGCTTTTAACTTTTTATAAAGTCTTATTAATATCATTTAGAGTAGCCATGTGGCTGCCTTCCTGCCTGGCCTCTTTTACTGTAGGCTTGGCAGTTGTTACCCCAGCACCACACATGTGTGGATGGAGCTGAGCGTGGGCAGTGGCCACTTCAACGAGGCACCTGGGTTTTGTCATATTTCAAACTGGCAACCCTAATGCCTCTTCTTACAGGACACAAATCCTGTATGAAATTCCCAGAGTCGAGCCAAAGCCTGGCCTGGCACAGGCAAATCAGGGCTTTTTCTTTTTTTCAGGTGGGGGTGATTGCAGAATTGTCTAGACCATGGGGGATTTTTAATGTGCTTCCATTTCTGCTGGAGCCACTGAGAGCTGGGGCAGGACTTGAAGATTTGAAGGATCAAAGTGTGAAAGTGCAGCTCCCTCCCACAGTTCCAGCTGTGGATAGAAGGCTTTTCCTTGACTGGGTGGTAGCTGATATCCACAGCCCAGACTTGCCCTGGTTTCAGGTCAGAAACATGTTGAAAATAGGCAATGAAGTTGGTGAAAAATCTGGTAAATATGTCCTGAGAGGAGCAGCTGAGGGAGCTGGGGGAGTTTAGTCTGGAGAACAGGGTGCTCAGGGGGGACCTCACTGCTCTCTGCAGCTCCCTGACAGGAGGATGGAGTACGGTGGGGCTTGGTCTCTTCTGCCATGTCTCAAGTGGAAGAATGAGAGAAAATGGCCTGAAGTTGCCCCAGGGAAGGTTCAGATTCAACGCCAGAAAAATTTTTCTCTGAAAGAATGTTAAACACTTGGTTGCCCAGGGCAATGGTGGAATTACTGTCTCTGGAAAAGTTCAAGAGCCATTTGGATGTGGTACTTGGAGATATGGTTCAGGGGTGATGATGGTGGTGCTGGGTTTTGGCAGATAGACTAAGTGATCTTGAAAGTCTCTTCCTCTCAATCTTCATGGTCCTGTGATAACATGGAGAGAGAAACTGGCAGCTACATTGCTTTTCTTTATCCTGGAGCTTGCTAGCTGGTTAGATGGGAGAGAAGGAGCTGCAAGTGCCTCAAAGCACAGCCTTTTGGCATCCTGGTGTATTCCAGACCCACAGTTCCCCCAAGAGACTGGATGCCCTCCACCTCTCCATGCTGCCATGGAAGAGGCAAAGCCATGCAGGAAGCAAAAGTCAGGTCTGGTGAAGACTCCTGGGTTCCTACAATCTATTTTTCTTTTTATGGTTAGGCAGAATGATACAGGAGCAAGCAAAAATAAAATTGGATAGGAGTTGGTTTCAGAGGGCTAAGGCCAAATGGTCAAATAAATTTTAAATTAAACAGTGTGGGCTTGGTGTCACTTTTCTTGCTGCTCCCCAGGTGCTACCTGAGAATCAGGTCCCATGCAAATTATAGTGAGATGTGTTACAGGCCCAACACTGCATTTCTAGGTAGGGCCTGGGCTATAAAGTCACCCTACACTTTTCATTATGAGGCACCATTTCCATCAACTGCACAGGCAGACTTTTGTATGTCTTACTTGGGCTTGGACTTTTGGGTGAGACTATGGTACAAAACATTCACCAGGGATTTCTTTCTGTAGTAAAGGATGTGGCTCCTGCAGTTTTGTGCAAATCCATGCCCATTCAGCTTTGGCATAACTGTAAGCCTCTAAGATTTTTTTTACCTGAGTCTTAGACACTGGTTAAGTTACTAATTGGTACTTCAGAATTCTCCTCAGTTAGCAGCTCACATGCAGCTGGACCCTTGTATGAAATATAGAGAATATTATAAGGAGAAGGTGTCAGGGGATAGAGGCAGACAGACCTTTAACTATTTTTCTGCTAGATCCTGCCTTTTTATATAAATATATAAATAAATAAAAGTGCAAATCTACTCTGTTGGCAACAAATAGGTGGGAAACCCACATGCTAAGCTGAGTTCTCAGCCCTCTCTTAAGGCTGCCAGCATAGATGGGATAACAATCTACCAGTTGTATTTATTGTAGCAGTTACAGAATTGGCAAAACATATAATCTAAAATCAAAGTAAAATCCACTCAGTCTGTATATGTAATAGTATATATGGGATATAAATAACACACAATAAACAATATAATTAAATTAATAATTCAGTTAAATTCATTTAATCTATATTTCCACTTAAAGAGCTCTTAAATGATAGTATTTTAAAGACAGTATAATTTTCCAAATAAACTGTTAGATAACATATCCAAGGAAAAGCAGACATGAACTTCTGGAAATGTTTATTTCTTGCATTTGTATGTGTGTTTCATGCCAGTTCACCTGAAAATGTACCACTTAAGGCAGCGGTACCCAAGTGTAAGGTTTTTGGGTGAGTAGGTTGCAGTAATTTGTGATACCCTCTTTACTACCACAAACTGAAATCCAGCATGGTGTTCACAAGAAGATTTCCACCCCATCTAAGATCTGAAGTTAATTCCCATTGCTACTGATTCCACAGGGCTTCTATCTTTGTTGAGGAGATAAGTGGGATTGAAAAGCTCCCAGCAACTTGACTAGGGCCCAGCAGATTTGGATTAATTTCACTCAAAGATTTTCCTTAACTGGATGTCATACAACTTTTAAAAAGTCGTTTGCTACCAAAAAAAAAGATGTACAGGATCACAGAACTAGCATGGCATTTAGGAGAAAAGGAGAAAGACCCACTTATTTTGACCTGGAAGTAAAAGGTGGTTGATTTGGCATCATGGTGAAAATGTCTGTGTGCATCTGCATGAACAGGAGAATGCAGTTACCTGAGGAGTGGAAAAGTGGGAATATTTTCCTATCTGTTGATAGCAACAGCTCATGACAGAGGCAGATTTTGTCAGTGCTCCGAGCTTAAGTTGTATTTATTAAAAACTAGTAGCTGTAGTAGTAGCTTGCTTTGTTTTTTAGCTCCTAAACGTGAAAAGCAAATGTGAATCAACCTCTTTAAATTAAATATGAGAAACAATTACGTTTTGACAGTTTAATTGCATTCTTCCTCCAACATGGCATTCTAAACAAGATACCACATGTATTTAGCATGCTGATTATATTTTTAGATTGTTTTGCAATTAAGAAAGTATCCCTAAAAGAGATAAAATAATTGGTTGACTAAATCGCTATTTCTTGAGGGAACAATATTAAGAAATGAATGTTGAATGGCTATATCCATAATAATTAGCTTTTAAATCACTGCTTAAAGGTTTTAGGTTTTAGCCTTCAAAATTGTATCTGTCATTCAATTTGCTGCATATTATTCAACTTTGCTTATGTAAAAATAAAAGAAGAAGATCCAACTACTGCCAACAAAACAGTCTTCAGTGCAACTGACAGAATCTCATGACTTTAATGGCAAAGAAACCCAGGCACCCCAAATGTCTTTCATTAGCACTGTCCTAGTCTGTGCCTCTGATGGTCATTGTGCTATTGATGTTGAAAATAGAAGAAAGGACACTCACTCGTTACAATCACTGACTATTCAAGCACATTCCAACTTCTCTGGAGTGGAGGGTGACCTTCACATTACTTTTATTATTTTGCATAAGTCACTATCATAGTTTTTTGGGGTTTTTTTTTATTAAAAAGAAAGATTGAATACCAAGATGTTTCATGAGTTTCTGTCATTTTTCCTCGACACTGGATTCAAATAGGATGGTGGGATCTGAGTTTGAAAATGGGCACCCCCCACTCCTCAGGTTAAAACTGCCTCTGGTTGACATTCTTCCAAAATTTCATTTTAAAAATAATCTATTTAAAAGATGCACATTGGAATCAAACTCCCGATTCTGTTGGAACATAACTGTGTTTATAATTTTCATTTCAATCCACAAGAATCTCCCAAACATCCTCTTTTATTTTTACAAAATATTTTTGTTTTTTCATACTGACAACAAACTAAAAACAGCCTCACTTTCTTCCAGGGAAGTCAATGCAAGTTTTTATTCTGAGCATATTCTATGTAAATTTGTGCAAAGCCAAGTCAGTATTCAGAGAAGACACACAGTAGGCTCATGATTCACAACAAGACCACGTGGAATTTCCTGGAATTTGATTTTGAGGTATCAAATAAAATTGTATTTAGGAGGAGGAAAGTGAGAGGCTGAACTTCAGCTGAGTCTGAAGCAACAGTGCTGAGACTTCTCACTAGGAATGTAAAGTTTGACCTGCTTGCAATGCTCTTCACTGATTTCCTGCTGAGGTGGATACAAAAATATGTGGGTAGAGATGCCATTAAATCATGGATGAGTGATTTGTGGGGGGAAAGAGAGGTGAGCCCAAACATATGGGACAGAGTGAAGAAGACATGCTGGTGAGAAGCAGAATGCAACAATGCTGAAGGGTCTAATCAGCTGAAAATATTCCCAGTGCTAGTGCAGAGAGAGTCTGTTCCAGCAGGTTTAAGGACAGGAACCAGAGAGGTGAGGAGAGAGAATTGGGATTGCCCAGTACACACAGCTGGAATGAGCCCACAGACATTTCAACACACAAGCTCACAGCATCACACTTTACTTATTCTTCTGTAAAAGGCCTGGGAATGCATGATCCACACTGGCTGTTGAAATAAATGCCTTTCAGTACACTAGTGCTTTGTAATTCTATAAAATAACTGGCAAATTCAGGGTAACAGGAGATCTTTATTTAGTGCACAAGTGCAAGGTCCCAGAGAAACAGTAGGGTAACAAGGTGTACCTCATCACCTGCAGGAAATGATTTCAGAACTGTTTCCAAATTGGGATTTGGAAAGAAAGAAGTGGTGGCAAGATACAGCCATGGGCTCTTTCCATCCAGCACTGCTGAACTGTGAAAATCATGATGAAAGTCATGATAGGAACCTGCAAAAAGGCAGAACACCTCATACATGTTTCTGGTTTTCCAAGAGCAGCTGTGCCAGTACAGGATATTGCTTCCCCACGACCTCACCAAGTTTGAGATGATGGTTCTGTGTTTTACAGGCTGAGAGCTGACCCATCTCCTCTTTAATTCAAAGGCTGTCTCCTGATTGCAAATTGCCAAAAACAGCTCCAACATTGCAGTGGCTGGAGTTGGAGTAGTTACACCCAAATGAGCTTTCAGGTAACAGGTTTTGATGGCAGATTATCAATAGCTGAGTGAAGATGGCTTCTTCCATGCCAGCTGCTATATGGCAGTATCAGCATCTAACTCCCCTGGAGTTACAGCCTGCAAACCCCTAAATCATCCTGCACCTTGTGCTGCCCCAGCCTTGCTGGTATTCCAGCCAGGGTACCTGGTTGTATGAGATCAGCAATGAGATTACCAAAAAACCTAATGTAGGGATGTGGAAACTCATCCAGACAGAAGAGAAGGGAAGAAACAACAGTGTTAGATGAGCTCAGCAATCCCTTCCTCACACTGCATTAGTTTTATCCAGTGCAACACAGACTCCAAGTTCCAGCTGCTTCTGGGACACTCAGTAAAATAGGTTGGCTGATAGAGGAATTTATTTCTCACAACAAACAGCTAATATTCATAAACCAGATCCCAGAACTTCAAGAGTTCTATCATTGAGATCCCCCTACAGAGTGGAGACAGAAGGCAGCTCAGGTAAGATTTCTGTCTCTGTGCACTGCCTACAGGAAGCAGGCAACAAGTTTCTTAATAAGGTGCTTAATGCAAGGGTCTAAAGCAGGTGGGAATGAGCCTGGAGGCCAGTGGCCACCTGGAGATGCAGGAACAGCAAGTTGATGCTTTCATGGACCTGCTCCTTTCTACTGCAGCAATAAAACTGAATGAATGTATGGATCTGTGCTGTGTTGCTGGGATTCCTTCCCCAGCTCTCTTCATTCAACAGATGTGATCAAACCTAAGTCCACTGTGGAAGAAAAAGACCTGATGAACCTCTAGTTCAGGTTTAAACTTTAGACTAACAACAGGCAGTGTTTGGCACAGAGGAGAGATTTAAAATGAGCACAAATTGGTGAGCTAAAGATTGAAAAAGGGAGCAAATTATTGAGATTCGGGCCAGATATTTTGGGGAGAACATACCAAAAGTAATATCTATTCTAAGGAAAAATACTGATAAACTGTGGAATTACAAGCCAACTCTTTCTTCTTTTTCCTAACAGTCTGGAGTATGCCTTGTAGCTCATCATATTTTTGGCTTCTGGCACATATTTTATTAACTTCCATTATGTACAGAAACAAAACAGACCACTATTCTGAAAAAAATGCTGAGAGCAAAAAAAGAAATAGAATGGCATATTCAAAGAGTAATTAAAGACTCTCTTAAGGAAGTTAAAAGCTGAGAAGAGTTTGAGAGACTTTTGCACACAAATATTACGCAAAAATATAAAGCCATTTGCATCCACATTTGTCAGCCATGTGAATTCCCCTGAGATTTAGTTTGGCTTCTCCATTTAAAGCATTACAGATACTGAGAACTGAGGACTAAAAATCTGGCTTGTTATCAAACCCAAGTTTGAGTTTAGATGATGCAGGAGAAATCAACAGTTGTACCTCCCTTAACTCATTCCAGTCTGCTCAGTTACTCTCACCAGTAGAAATTGCTTCATGTGCAAAAACCCTTTAAGCCCAACACAGCCTGATAAAGATGCCTGCAAAGCAAAGAAACTGTAAAACTATCAGCATAAGATGAATACTGTTAGGGACAAAAGACATCCAGGAACACAGGTTAGTTTTTTTTCTGTTCTCACTGTTCCAGAGGTCTGGTCTGATCTGAGAAACTTGTAGGCAACACACAGATTAAAAAAGCGTGGGTATGCAGTGTTATCAATTTATCAGTGTTATCCTTGTGATCATGGAATGAGACTACCAGCATGGTAGACCCTGCTGCTACTGGCACTGGTGTTGCTGCTCCTGTTATTCTTTCATAGTGAGCATTTTGCCACACACACCAAGCCCTGTCTGCTCCTCAGGTGTAGCATAGGGTACAGATGGTCTGGAGAATATTCAAGAGAACCCCCAGTAACTTTAGCAAAGTCCTGTGGAAGATGTGTGTCCAAGGCAAAAGGCCTATTTTTAGAAGTCATGCAAAATGAAGGAGGACAGGGCCCAGACCTGAAAGCGTGTTAGATAAATAAAGACATGATTCTAGAATTATAGAAAGTTTTAGGTTGGAAGGGACCTTAAAGGACATCCAGTTCCAACCCCCTGCCATGGGCAGAGACATCTTTCCAATTGGACCAGGCTGATAAGAGCCCATCCAGCCTGGCCTTGAACACTTCCAGGGATGGGACATCCACAGCTTCTCTTGGCAATCTGTTCCAGTGCCTCACCACCCTCACAGCAAAGAATTTCCTCCTAATATCCAATTTAAATTTACCCTTCTCCAACTTAAAACCATTCCCCCTTGTCCTATCCCTGCACGCCCTTTCAAAAAGTCCCCGTAGAAATAAATTATCTTTTCATATAAAAATCTTCTAAAGCCCGTTTTCAGAAGAGTAATAGAGCTGCCAGTCCAACACCTGCAGGGTTGGAAATAATTTACTCAGCCTCGCCAGCTTTGAGGCAGGTTCTTCATTTGACGAATGGCCCAATTAAACATCTGTTAATCACGACGTTATCTCGAGGTGGAATACCTGCTTCTCCTATCCCCTCTCCAGGCCAGAGGACACCGGGGAGCCCCCAGGACAGCAGTGGGCAGCCCAGCAGGGCTCGGAGGGGGTGGCTATGGGGCCGTGCCTCCCTCCCCCTCTGCACAACCTCCCCGTAACCTCGGGCTCCTGAACCCCCGTGTACGTTTTAGGCCTTGATAATAAAGCAACATCTGCAAACTTACAAGTGCTTTACTCGAGTTAATTGAGTAAATTGAAGCAAGCTGCGGGGCAGGGGTGATCTATGATCCCAGGTTGCGGGCCGAGAAGGGAGACAACAGATTTACTGCAAAGACAGTGGGCGGCCTTTTGTTCAGCCCCTGGTTCACGGGAAGTTTGAGGTCACGAGGGATTAAAATATCTTCAGAAACAAATGGAATAATTTGGCTGAAATATAAGGCACGCAGTGCCAGCTCATGCCAGGAAACCAGGGGTGATTTATGTGCCTTCAATCCAACACATTTTTCTGATATCTGCCCCATTAGGTTGAATTTATAGATTTTTGGGAGAATATGTATCCTCGTCTCTGCTGTTCTGACATGTTTGTGCTCTGGGGAGCAGTTCCAAGGATTGCAAAATAAATAAAAGGGTGCATTACCTTGTATTCACAATGCTCTGTTCACATCTCAGGAGAGGAAAAAGAAAAAAAGAGGACAAGAGGAGAAAAAAAAAAAGAAACCAAACCCAACCAAACTCCCAACCTCCCATTTAACTATACTTGTTTGGGAATTACTTATTAAAAAAGACATTAAACAGGTAATGCTCTTTCTTCTATAATCTGTACAAGTCATTAAGTTTAAGCACAATTCGCCACCTTGAAGCAATTGGATACATTGTAATTTGTTTTATGGTCTCCCAGATGCAAGGTATTTGCCGAGCTATAAATACATAAAAGTGGTTTATACGAGCAGCCCATACCCTGCACGAATCAGGCAAGGGAGAGGCTCTCCAGGTTTCCCAATTCCCAGGCACACACACACGCACACGCACACGAGGGCTCGTGCGCTCCATTTATTTTTTTATTTCAATTTTTTTTTTCTTTAATTTTTTAAAGCCTGACTCGCTTTTAGCGGGATATATTGTCCCTTTTGTAGTTTCTCTGCTGCTTTATTAAACCCCAGATTCCTTACAAAACTGTACAATTTTAATAACACAAATTCACGCAGGCCATAAAGCTGTCGAAGTGCGCATAGCGCCAGCCGTGATCAGCTGCAGCGATATCATCAACCCTGATTAGCCAGGGCCGGTCACGCGACAAGGTTTTATTACAAGTGTCATTTACATTTTTGACAGTTTTACAAGGCTTAATGGCTTTGTATTAAATACATTGTGTTTCAAGGAAACTGACAGTTCGGGGTATCTTGTAAATACAATGCCGCGGCGTTTCCTCCGCAGCAACGCGGAGGGAAAATGAAGCATCCAGTGTTTCTCTTGTAAACACGGACATTTAGCCAAAAACAAAAGTTCACCCGAGCCAAAGCTTTAGTCCAAGTATCCAAAAAAAGCTAAAAAAAAATATTTTTTGGGGTTTTTTTTAATATATTTACATATCAAGCCACAGATGTCTTGTAACATGTTAAAACTTTTTGTAGCAAAAGCATTAGCAATCACTGAAACACCTGAGGCATGTTCCCCACAGAAATTAATAGGAAAACGCTCTTTGCAAAAATTTATTACAAAAACCTGATTTATTGTTTGTTTCTCTTACAAACAAAAAGCACTGCCTGGGGGCATTAAAGTATTTCTGAACTTATTTACCGAGGTGGCATCCATTTTTAATCTCATGAGGAAATCTTTCCTAAGCTGATGGTTTCTCATATGTTTTAACCACAAACGAGGATGAAAATCACATTACCTCTGTTTCTGCTTGGATTTTGGGATTCACTTGGACCTAAGATAGAGATGATTAGAAGAAAACATCTTTGAATGACAGCAAGTCAAAATCCAAATTAAAATCTCTACTTTTTGGTATAGAACAGTCACTTCAGAAATTAAAAGGAACCCCTCAACCTGAAAACCACCTTGGCTTGAAGCAGATAGGAATTTTCACAGCAAAATCCAGAGCAGACTGACCTTTTCAGGCCTGTGCATCAAGTGTAAGTTTGGCCCCCCACAGAGTATCTACTTACGCATGTAATAATTCTCCAACTGATTAAATTTGTGCAACCTGTTATTTACTATATGAATTGGGTTATTAATCCCAGATGTATTTCATTCAGTGCTGTTTCTGTGCCAGTTTCTCAATAAACAGCATCAGTATCCCTTATCATTTACACACACAGGTTTTATTAGTTCGATTATATCAACTTAATAAAACTGGTACAGTCTCTTTATACTACAGCCTTTTCTTCATGTGGTGACCAGTATGAATTTATTCACGCCACTAGAAATTCTGCCATTACTAGTGGAAGGAATGCTTTTGCTGCTGCACCACAAGACACACTAAAGATTAACTATTTAGCTTAAATAAATGGAGAGTGACAAAACAGTACTCTCAAATGAAAATCTAAAACCAGCATAAAAAATTAGTCTACCCTGAGCCTGAAAAGATTGGTGTTATTTGTCCAGCTTGATGTGAGTAAGACACTAGAGCAATTTTAATGCTTTTTGAGTGTAAAGTTCCTTAGAGTCTAAGTTCATGAAGAAAAAGATAAACCAATGTATGATCACTTTCCATCTTTGATGATATCAGGGAGCACTAAAAGAGTTCTGTCTTATTTTACTACAAGCACACACATATTAGTTTCAACTTCAGATAGTTTCTAGAGATGATTTTGGTATGTTCTTGTATTTATTACCATTGACTTTTTAACCACATTATTGATAACTTAAAATAGGCTCAGCCATTTGATTCACCCTAATTCTGCACACATCATTTCAGTGATGTCTGTGCCCATATCCAGATAATCTACTGAACACATTTCCCAGTGCAAAAATGCTGCAGTGTCCATAGAAATTACCCCCAAATGCTGTAAAAGTACAAGAGGAAACAGATATTTGGGATAAATCATGGTAGAGTACTTTTAGTGAAGTAAATCTGTCATTGCTTGCCCAATGGAGCTTGCAGGCTGTTTTGTCCTTCCTTCCTTCCTTCCTTGTAATTTATGTTATTCTTTAAGGCTCTCTCCTTGCCTCACACACTCCATGGAATCCTCTAGAACTCATCCTCTTCCCGAGGTGTCTGCTCCCCATCCCCATCCAGCCACAGGATAGCTAAAAGGTTTCCACCCTTCCAACCTGCTGCTGAATCCTTTGCTGCTGCTGTACAAAAATCACTTTGACCTAATGCTGGTGATTTTCTCCACGGAGATCTGCCCACTGTAGAGTAGAATGTTACTGGCAGAGGTTCTTCCAACCCAATGCCTGTGGCAGCTCCATCACTTTTAGGCTGTGGTGGAGAAAGGAGCAGCCAGACTCCAAACCCTGTTGGGTGACCATGTGGGACATGCAGGAGCCATTCTCAGGAGGGTGATGCTCTCCCATTCCCACCTTCTCTGCCAGCACACTGCTGCTGAGGCTGAGGGACCACTCTGGGTCTGAGCAGAGAGTGTCCTTCCTGCTCCTCATGGCTGCACTGTCCAGAGCCAGCATCCTGAGCAGCAGGTTGTGAATGGGCTGTTCTGTATTAACGTTTGGAAATGAAAGTGAAAGCACATGTGAGACCTGCTGAACAGAACAGCAGAACTGGAGACTTAGCTGCATGCCAGAAGCCACAACCAGATAGAAATCACAGGTTAGTCAGGAAATTACTTGCATTTAATTTGGGGCCATGTCTCCTGGGAGGAGGCTGGCCTTTTCCTGTTGTGCAGCAATGTTGCCCCTGGGTATAATTTGCCTTTTTCATAAGCAAGGGTGCTATCTCCTCCTTCCTCAAAGAGACCTTTCAAAGCCAGCTGAGGAGAATCAAATGTGGCACATTAGCAACAGGACAATGGCAAAGTCATTATAAATTGACTTCCTTACTGTGAGCTGCAGTAATCTGGATGTATTACTAGCATGATTCTGCAATAAAACCGAAGCAGCCAGTTCCTCCACTGGAATTAAAAACACCTTCTCCCTACTGACTTCAGAGAGGTAAGGAGTGCTCCCATCCTCTGGGGATGAGGTGAGGAGCCTGGCACATAAGTATTGTGCTCCCTGTGTGTGTGCCCAAGGGAAGGAGGCTTTCCAAGCTGCTGTGGACATGGCCACAGCATGCAGGACAGCTCTGTGAATCTCAAAAGAAGAAGCAGCACTGGTACTTCTCATTGGTACAAACTCATTGGTTCCTCCTCCCACTCCACATCTCTGGTGGGTTGCAGTGGTGGCAGCACAATGACCACGATGCTGCTTTTCTTCCCAAAAAGGAGCTGCCTCAGCGATTAAGGAGGACATCCCTGACTGCCATAATTAAGAGCTGGAGCAAAAGTTGATGCCCTGCTCTGGTTCACCGATTTCCCAAGTGCTGCATCAGCGAGGCTGTGTGTGCCCGTGGCTCCTCGGCAGAGCCAGGGCTGGAGGAGCTGTCTTTAAAGCAGATCCTGTAAGGTAAAGCATCTGCCAGCTTTTCCTCTTGTATTTTTTTCCTCACACCTTCCACACAAACAATGGCAGCTTTTACAAGCATGTGTCTGCCATAAAATGAGGACTTCACTGTAAAAATAATGTTTCATTCAAAGCAAACAGGTTTTTAAAGGTGTGTTTTCTGCAGGGCAAGGGGTTTTTAAAAGTTCTTTGCTCATGCTTCCAGAGAATTCATTAAAATGTTACTCCGGATCAAATGAACAAATTCTTAATATAGTTACAAGTTTTTCCTGCTTCTTAACTTACATTTTAAAATTAATGGTTGTGATCAAGTATAATTACCGACTCTATTGAAGATGCTTTGGTACCACATGTGTATTCTCTATACCACTTCTTATGACCAATTATTCAATGTCAACAACTTCATATTTTGCAGCTTTTTGTCAACAATTGACTCTCAGTGTCCCTTTACTCCTTTACATCAGTGGGGGGTGAGGTACATGCAGAGTTCATTTGCTGGAAAAGCCAAATCTCAAATTCTGATACTAATACATCCCTCTCCATAAACTGTGATAAGACTCCACATGATCATCCCATTACCAAAATATGAGCAGGATTAGTTACATGGGGCTCCAAAATTAGTGACTTGCATGGCATCTGTGATGATTATTTTTTTCTTAAGCACTGATTTTGGACACCATCTCTTTCCATTCTGGACAACCTGAGCCATTCAGCAGCTCAGTCTCATGGACAGAGCATGTCCACCCCAAAGCACCAAGGCTCCTCTGTTCCCAGAACTTTTCAGAGCACCAGTAAATAACAAAATAATGAAATAAATTGATCAGAAGCAAACAAAACCCACCAGTGCAACCCACTGCAACCTCTCCTGCCTTGAAGGGGTAATGAATTCCAGTTTGGTAAAAGCCAGGATAACTATGACTTTCCCATGGCAATAAAAGCCCATATTAAACTCAGGTCTTGGTTCCCCAGGCCTCACACAACCTCATTTTCAGGTGAAATTGCAGGACACTGATGAGAGTTTTGCCACAGAGCCTGGGTAAGGTCGATGTGATTCTGTCCCAGGGACAGAGAGATGCTCTGCCAGCAGCAGCTGCAGGACCATTCCTACCTTGGACTTCCAAGACTGGGCTCAGGTAACTGGAGCCAGGTTGGTCGAGAAGAAAAGCATACTCCTTCTATTTCATAAGTTCTGCTTTTCACATGTGCTTAAGAAAACCTATTTACAGTATTAAAACCATGTAGACCATAAAAGCAGTTTAGTGGGCTACCAAAAGATTGGGTTAACTCCTCATCTGATTAAAAATATCCCGCAAGCTCTGAATCTATGGGGGCAATTTAAAACAAGTTTTGAAAGTAGTGTCTCCCGGGGTTAAAATGTGGAGGTTTTATTTTCTTTTTTCCTTTATAATTTCTGTTCTTTTCTGGCTTTGCTTGGTTTGAGGGGTGAATTAACATCTGGCTGCAGGCTTTAGTTGTGGCTTGCTTTTAGTACCATATACTGTCACTTCTCTTAAAAAAGATTCTAATTTTTCTTTTATTTTTCCCCCTTTGTCTACAATGTGTCTAAAGGAAAGTGACCAAAAGAAGATGTTAAGAATAGTTCCTTTTTTCAGATCTATGATGATTGAATTAAAATGTTTGAATTTTATTGAACAGGGAAAAAGAGATTTTTAAAAGCCTATCTGTAGCCCCCATAAAAGCATTTTTTTTAATAAAACTTCTGTTTAAAAAGTATGTTATTAGCAGTATATCCTATGCTGCATATTAATAAAACAATGGAATTTTGTATTTCTTTTTCTCATAAATTACATAATTCAAACCTTAAAACACCTTTAATGAACACTGACTCGGCATGTGGCACTTAATAAAACTGGGCTAAACTCGTTTTCTGCCTGACAGGCTACCAGTGGAGAATGTGCCCTACAAGTAAATGATTAAGAGGCAGAAATCTTTTCTGGACTACTATTAAACACTTCAAAGATTTTCAAAGTCAGATAAAATGAAAAGCAAATGTGTTTCACTGCCTCTCAAATACCTCAAATGTTTTAGCAGGTGCAAGCAATGAAACCTTCTGTAGTGACAGCACTTTAGGGTCTGCAAAGTGCACCCTACTGAATTATGGGAATGCAGGGCTAACTTCATAAAAATTCATGATTTTAGATGAGGAGAGATGCATGTCCTTAATACCCATCTACATATGTAGCACAGAAGGAGAGTCCCGTTGTGTCTCCCGTGTCACTTGTCTTAACCCTTGCTGGCACTGCAGGGCTGTTTAATGTAAGTTCATAGCCTTTAACCCTTGCCAGCTTTGCCTTTATTTGAACCCCTGAGTGGAGGAGCAGGCAGGGAGCCCTGTCCTCTGTGCTGTTTGTGCTCCAGCAGATACTGCAGTGTGTGAGAGGGAAGTCCAGGAGCTGCCCCAGGGAACCTGCCTGTCCTGGCAGCAAGGCACAGCTAAACCTTGTGTATCTCCAGCCTCACTGCTCAGCCTCCCCAGGCCTCAGTTTCCCCACTGGGAACCAGGAACAATGCTGGTTTTTGCCTCACAGTACATTTCTTGTACTCCATGCCACAGAGCCTGCAGGGATTAAGGAAACAAGGCTGATGGGCTGGATTTTTAAATGGCACTTGCAGTCTAAGGCAACTGAGGAAATTTCCTTAGTATTAATTTCCCTGGCATATAGAAGAAAGTCTACACATATGAAATAGTTGTTGCTGCTTTGAACTTTCTCTTCTAGAAAACTGTAAATGAAAGTGGGGCTTATAAAAGCAAAGATAGGTACCATCTGGGCAGGTGCGGGTGACTGCTCTCAGGCTCTGCCAATTTACCAGACCATATACCTCAATCTCAGGCTGTAACTACTTGGATTTGGATTCAGGAGGACTTTATCAGATGGTTGAGTGGGTTTTGAGAGCAGGACCAATTCCCTCCTTCTGGGGCAAGTTTGCTCCATTTCCTCTGATTGTGCTTTGCTTTAACATTTAACTGAGAAATATTGTGTTGAGGATTAATAAATGACCAACACAAACCAAACATGCTACAGACCAGAATGTTATGGGCTACCCTTAATCAGGGAAAAAGCAGGACAAAGTGGTAGAACAGTTTTTAAGCAAACTATTGAGAAATTCTGCCATGATTCTGTATTGGTGTCAGGAACCAATTCTTCATACATTCCCTTTAAATGCACTCTAAATACATTTTATTTACCTGCACCCTAAAAGGGAGTGTGTAGCTGATGGATCACATTTTCCTGGGCTATTGAGAGGATATTTCCCTGCCTGGATCTCCAGCCAAGCCTTGCTGCCTGTTGTCTGTCCTGCCCCAACAGGCTCAGTGGAGGTGGCTGCACACCTTGCTGCACATCCTGGGGCTTAGCAAGGAAAGGCCTGAGTGTGTTCACTGACCCCATAACAAATCCAAACCCTGAGCTATTGCAAACAAACCTTGGAGAAAAAGGCACCTGCAGTAAGTGGCAATACAAGAGGGGAAGATCACAGATTTAATAAAATCTCATTATCCCACTGCTCAGCATCCTTGGAAAGTATTTACCTTTGTGTCCAAGTGCTAAGTGAAGTGTCCAGCATTACCTCCCTGATGAATAACAGCATGCATGATTAACTTTAAAGCCCCACTAACAAAACTACATGCAGAGAATTACACTAACCCAAGTGTTATGGTGGAAATTTTTGCATTGCCAACAGCTTGAAATTCAGTGCTTTGTTTCCCACAGCTACTGCAGCTTCACTCTTCCACACCAATATCTGACTTCCTATAGATAGATGGAATGATGGCAATTCTTCTGCTAAGATGTCTACATGGGAGTGCATAAATGGGAGGATGTGCAGTAAAATTGTTTTGTGAGCACAAATGTATTTAGCTGTGTAATAAGAGAACCACACAAATGGTCCCATATTAAAATAAATTCACAGAGACAATCCAGAAGCACATTCATAAGACAAATCCATGAGTTATTCTGTGATAATCCAGACACACCACCATGATGAAGCTTGTCATGTCATCAAAATCTTTAAGAGTACAAT
>VZTT01000198.1:0-71259 GCA_013400855.1 Buphagus erythrorhynchus
TAAGGCCCTTGCTCAGGGCTACACTGGAGTTTCAAACCTGCCCAGGAAATATTCCAGCTTTACTTGATGCAACTCATGCAGAAAGGAAACTTCATTCATCTGAATTGTTGTGGCATTGTAGCACTCACCTCCCCAATAAGATATTTGAGACTGCTCCAAGGGATTTGATCATCCTTTTGTTCAAAAGCTTTTGTCAAGTATGTGTTAAGGATTTCCATGCACACCTAATGAATTTGTTGGAACATGTGAGTTAAGAAGATTCATAAATCAGATATACATATTCATAGGTTTTATTTAATGCAGTTCTTGTTTGAAAACTAACAATTACTTCTTTCTGAAATAATTTAAAAGTATAAATCCTCTTATGAAAAGAAACCCATGAGAGGTAATAAAAACATGAAAGATTAGGAATCTAGTTTTTAGCCTCCCAAATTGACATTATAGAAAATCAGGAGTCTACATGACTCCACAGAAGCAGAAAAAAATATTAAGTAAAATCTAATTGTGAGAAAAGTTAAAGCTGAATAAATTCTGTGTTTTCAAAAGTAATCTGAACTACTCAGGAACATAAGAGCCACTGCAATTGTTTTCTTACCTGGAAATCAGATTCATTAAAATCGTATGGTACATTCCAGCCAACCTTCCCAAACTTCCTTCTCTCCTGAACCACAGCATGGAAAAATGCCAAGACATAGACTAAGGATTTAAAGGCAGGATGTGGGCATTGCTCTAAGGCTTCTGGGGGGATTTTGAAGTAGGTGGCTCTCATATTCAGTTTCAGACCATTAGGTGGTTCTGTAACAACCTATCAAAATAATTAGGGAAGCTGTCAATTACTGGATAACTTGAGGGAAATAAGTTGTAAATATATCACATTAAGCTATACAATGCAAGCTTGACATTTTAAGTTGTTTTCCAAATGCCTATCAAATAATGGATTTTTTCTTAAGTAAAGACATGAAACAGACCTTCTAAATTTATCAAGGTAAACACACCTTTGCAAAGAGAACTCGATAGTATTTTGGAAATAGTTGTGTTATTGGTAAGACATTAATATTTCTCATATTTGAAGATCTAATTTACTGAAATACCAGTACTTTACACATTTTAATGTGCCCTATATCCCCACAGTAAGATGCTTTAACAATGTGGCTTTACTGCTGATCAAACTGCCAGAGCTGCTTCCTGGCAGCTTTTTCAAAGGTCTCTAAAATCTCATTTCTCACTGCTCTTGGCAAGACCCACAAAGTGCAGATCTGCAGCCTTTAAGATCCACTCTGGCTCCCTTCCCACTGCAGGAGGAATGGGAGAACAGCCCAGAGCTGCCACTGCCACTGAGCCACTGCTTTCCAATCTGTGAAATGAAATAATGATGTTCACAGGACAGGGCACCACAACAGCAGTAAAGCAGCCACAAAAAAGAACATTAGGGCAGAATCATGGCCTGTGCCTTCAAAATAATCAGCTCAGCTTTTAGTGATAAATGCTGCAGCCTGAAGTAGTAGCTGGAACCCATTATCCTATTCCAACATCTGCTCCACTGGCACTGCCAGGCTGACACAGGCCTTGGTTCTGCACTGCAGCATCAGGGCTGACAGGGCTCTTTCTATCTCCAGGTACTCCTCACTTGTGGCAGCATTTAAATCTAAAGACCATTTGTCACATTTCCAGGTTTACTCACAAACCTCTGCTTTGAAATAACTGCTGAACAGTTTTCACCCAAAGGAACCATGCCAGTAAAATAAACAGGATGATGAAAAAAGGATTTGGCTTAAATAAAGACAAAAAGCGAGTTCATAAGCCTGGCCCAGTGTGCTGCAGTCAGGTCAGGCTCCTCCCAGAGCCAGCCTGTTCTGCTGAGTGCCAGTGCCAGGACATGCCCTCCTGGCTGGGGTTTCCCCACCTTTAAGGCCTTCTGCAAGATTCCAATTGGGAAGCCTTCAGTGGGGTCAGTTGTCAGCCAGAGGCGAAAGTCTTCGTGAGGCTCTGTAATTTTCTCCAGGGCCTTTTCCAGATGGATGAGCCACTTCACCAAAAGGTGACAGTTCTGCAACATGAGCCACTGTCCATGAACCTCTGCTTCCTCCAGCATCTGCAAAGCAATCTGAGGACAGGAAAACCATCTGTAACTCTCCCTTTACCCTGAGAACAAACTGCCTCTGATGGGCTCATGCAGTGGGTCTTCCTGCTAGGAAAGGGATGGTCTAAATGAGTCTGACAGGAGTACTCCCACTGACTGAAATCATGGCAAATTCAATCAGCTGTTAAGTTCTGGGCATCCTGCCTTAGTGTCCATAACAAAAAGGAAAGTCACAGGAAAGGCAGTAGAAGCAGCAGGAGAACTTTGTGGTAGCAAACACTCTAACTTCCAACCACCTCATGTCCATACACAGCAACATCTTCTCATCTTTACTTTTTAACAGCTGAAAATCTGATTCTGGTTCTACCCTCACCCAAACCAGGACAGCAGCCAGTCAGCCAAATGGCCTCTTTCATGTTCAGCAAAATGTTATTCCCAAATCAACAAATCTATGTCAGAACCATGAGGTAACTCCATTTAAAATGGAACAGACCTATGGAAAGGAAATTTGATCAGTCCCAGAGCATTAGAAGCACGGCTTGCAATTCACACTCATTGCACACAGCACATTCCCACCCTCCCATCCAAGTTACCTCTTCTTGGCCTTGTCCCATGGCCAGGAATTTGAGTCTATCTGCTTTAAAATCTGTCCTCTCAGCCAGTTTCATGAGGTCACTGACAGGATCAGAGCCAGGACTTAGGATAAAAACCACAGGTGACAAAGGGGTGCTCTGCTGCAGGATGGCATCGAAGCTGATCACGGGGGGTTGCACATACCTGGCACAGGGAGATACCAATAATTTGGCTGATTTGCACAGAGCAGCTGCCACGTGTGAACAGAGCCTTGTACACGAAGCACAAAGCTCACCACGGACTGCACATGGAAATCATTGAGACACAACCCCTGCTCTGCTCTTCAGGCAAATTACAGAGGCACTGACAAAGCTGATTACAGCTCCAGCTCTGTGTGAGTGGTGTGGCTGGGGTCTGAGAGAGGACAGTGACTCACGTCTCGCCCATTGTCACTGTCACGTAGTCGGTCACTGCCCGGTACATCCGGTCCACCCGGAAACAGCGCAGCAGGAGGAGCTTCTGGAAGTCTGTGACATTGCCCTCATAGTGCATGGGCAATGGGATCTGCTCCAGAGCATCTGTGTCATACCACTGGCAACACAAGACAGCACACAGTGCAAATGAATCCAGTGGCTCTGTCAGGGAAATGACTAGGAAAGAGAAAATCTATTTGATGAATGAGGGGCCAAGAGACACAACAAAAACAAAGGAAGTCAATCAGCTGCAAGTAAATATTAAAAGTTCAGGTGGATGTGAAAAATCCAACTTTTTTCAATATATAGTGTTCAAATCCAGAAACACATTTATACTTTCTCTTTATGTCAACTAATTCTCTTAAGATATAGAAAATAGCATCAAAAGCAAAAAGGTATTAACAGATTGCTTGCAAGAAGACTTCTTATAAAGCAAGAAGACATGGGATGAAGCTAAAGGAGGAATAAAGGAAATCTGTTTTTGTCAATAGTCTATAGAATTCACTGCCACAAGAAGATCAAAGCACAATTTAGTAGCACAAAAACACCACTGAAATGTTGACTGTCAAAATGAACAGAAAATTTCCACTGACTTCAACAAGGTAAATAACTTCTCTAAGGCATTTGACGGACAAATAAAAATTTTACAGTATACCAGGGAAGGTATTTTGGTTTGTTTTTAAGATAATATAATCCTTAATTCTTCTTCAAATAAGTCAATCACTAACTGAGGTCAAGAAGCAAAGAAAGGCCTTGAGGGAAGAAGCCCACAGTGACATCTCCCCTGTGGAGTGCTGTGACACATTGCATCACACTTGAGCATTTAATACCAGATGAAAAGCTAGGAGAGAAAACAGCATTGCAAGAAAAGCACGTACATCTTTCCATACATCTGGATTTTCTTCCACATCATCTGGAAGAGATTCAAATTTCTCAGGAAATAGTTCAGACAAGCGAATTAGGTCTTCCCAGCCTTGATCTGGAAGCCAAGCATACGGTTTCTTTCGGGCACTCTTCTCCAGGGAAATATTGCCTAGGCACATTCAGAAACCAGAGTCAGTGTCCATGTCAGAAATTCTCCAATGCATCACCACACATACAGTCCCTCTGCACAGAGGAACCAAGGGGAAATTTGTTCCTGGAAGCACTGTAAGATTTGACTGGTCTGCTGAGGGAAAGATGGTATTTTACAAGTGCTTGCAAAAGCCAGAGTTTTATCTTTGCAAACATTTCTAAAATTATGTGTACACAGTCAGAAAATAACTACAACATAGTCAGAAAATAACTACAGATTACTTTCCTCATGTAACATCCTAACAATTAGCTAATGTGAAATAGAAATATCAGGATCCCCCATCTGTGCAACCCAACAGTGCAGCTCTCCTTAGTGACAGAGCTCCCCTTCTGGAGGTGCTGGCTCATAGTAAATCATCTCTAGTCAAAGATCTATCTTCAAAAGATCTTTTAGCTATTGCTGCATAGAGCTACATACTTACATATAAATATTCACTTTACCTTTCAGAAAGAACTCAAATTCTTCTTGTGGAACTCTGCCCTCAGCTTGTTCTATCTTGACAGTCATATTAAAGGAGAATAGTAACTTGTGCTTCTCGAACAAGCCTATGTTAAAAGGAGATTTTCAAAAATCAGCTGCTAAAGCTTGTGGAACTGGAGCAATTTTCAGTCCACATCCTGCATCTGTTGTGGGGTTGATGGGATGCTCCACCCCTGGAAGTGCTCAAGGCAATTTTGGATGGGGCCCTCAGCAACCTGGCTTAGTGAGTGGCATCCCTGCCCATGGCAGGGGATTGGAACCAGATAATTCCTAAGGCCTCTTTCAACCCAAACCATTCTGTGATTCTATGATCTGGTCACCCCACAAAGATCATTTGGTTGATAGCTGGAATTGACATTCCTAAAGGTCTTCTCCAGCCTGAACAGTGCTATGATTCTGTAATCAAAGGGATCAAAGGTGGGGCTTTGAATCAGGCTTGAAGAGTCAATACAGCCTCTGTGAGCTCTATGACTGCCTTTACCATTTGTAACTGTTAAGAAAAACATTTCTGCAAGACTTACATGGGTAATGTGCAACGTTCCTTCTCACAGAAATAGCAGGGAGGAAAATGTGAACCAGAAGCAGTGCTGAGACCTGAACATCACTGAATTCCCTGCTTGGTAACATGAACCAGCTGAAGTCAGGGCTTCACCTTTATTTGTACAACACAGTCTCAGCCCCTGGTTAAACAGCACTAACCTGTGCAGCCATAGTTGTAGGTGTTCAAAGTCAGTGTATCCATGATGTTTTTTAACCTCTTAGGAAGAATAGGACTGGGCATGGATTTCCGAAGAGAGAATCCAAAAACCTCTAAGAAGGAGACCAGTGAGAACTGGTACATGATGTTGACAAATGCCATTTCAGCCAGCACAGAGAAGAGAATGGCCCCTCTCTTGGCAGCTGGTCTGTAGCCATCTCGGAGAAGGTCGATATCTGCTGCGGTCGTCTCAGCCAGCTTCAGTTTCTCAATCACCTGGGCAGAAAGGGATTTTATACAGCTGTAATTACTGTGCTGATCCAGAGTGGATCTGTTATCAGAGCTGCTCAGTGCCTGCCTCTCTGTGTGACTGTAGAGGGAATCTGGGCAGGTAACTCAAAAGAAGTTGTACAAATTATAAAAATTAAAAGTTAGATAAAATTAATCCCACCCTGTATATTTATGAAAAGTAAAGGCAAAAGTTTACAAAAAATCATGGAAATAGTAATTCTGCCCAAAGCTGGGCTATGACCACCACTAGATCAAGTCCAGTGTGGCTTTGCCCAGCTGTGGCCTAAAAACTCCAAGGATGGATTCTTTTGCTTTAGAACTGTAAACAAGCATTACTTTGGTCCTGTTAAGGACTCCCCTGAAGACAGACTACATTCTGTTCATAGATACCCTCCCAAAAACCCAGAGCTGGTACCTCAGTAGCTTTGAATTTTGTCTCTTCCAAGGTTTGCACCAATTCCACGTTGTCCAACATGTTTCCTGTGGAAGTTGACAGTCCATGAAGGAGAGTGTCTTCCAGATTTTTCAGCAGGTTTTTGTTTTCACTTGTCTCCTGGATGAGACGTTCTCTCTGTTCCTCCAACTCCCTCCTTTCAAAGCCCGTAATGACACTGAGCAGCTGATCCTCTAGGCCCTTGAGTGTAACTACAGGTACAACACATGGACAGAGCACAGAGTTTTGTAAGCACAGGACAGTTTTTATACAACTTATTTAATCTCTCATAAAACTACAGCAATGCAACAGAGTGACCAGGTTAATGACTGTGTATCTTAATTCTACCAAAGCATCCTCACCTGACCAGTACAGGAAGAGATATTTAGCTCAGTTGCAGATCAGAAGAGAGAAGTGAGAAGGACTTTCTATTAAATAAGATGCTGAGTATAAGGAAGAGTATGAATTTTTTAGTTTCTTTGATGTTTCAGACAATGACCAGGCCCTAAATTTGCACAACAGCATAATCCCTACTTTGTTATTAAGTACACACTTGAGCTTACCTGTATAATTGATGACAATAGCTCTGCCAAACACAGAGGGAGAAAACTTTGGGTTTGCTAATTTGGTGTTCAGGTACATTTTAAAATTACTGTCGTAGTCAACCTCTTTGTCCCCCAGGACAATGAATGCTCGGCCCTGTGCAACTTTGACATTCTTCTCTAAGACATTGTCTATGACAGGGTCAATGTATTCATCAACACTGTGCACCAGGAAAGGGGTTCCATACTTTATGGCCTGTTCTAGTTGTTTCAGGAAATCTGGGTCATTAAAGGAAGCCATCTGCAAGAGAATAATGGGAAAACATGAAAGGAAAACTGATATTCATATTGCTGAACATTACTATTTTGCAGTAGCTGCCAACACTAATGAAGTTTGTTCTTTGCTTTTTGTATTTCCTCTCACAGATGATATAAACTGCACTTGCACAAAACAGTAAAGGTGTTTTTTTTTCTGATTAGCTGAGAATAATTTCCATTTGGAAACTACCCTTTAAAGTTTTAGCTGTGCTTCTAAGTGTGTTTATTGTCCAGCATGGAAGGTCCAACCTGGAATTGAGATAAATTGAGATACACCAGCCTTTTTGTTAGACTCTTTCTGCATGTGCAGACAGACAGAGAGCTGGGGTTGTTCATTCTGGAGAAGGCTCCAAGGAGACTTTACGGCACCTTACAAAACCTAAAGGGGCTCCAAGAGAGCTGGAAAGGGACTTTTGACAAGCACATTTAGCAATAGGACAAGGGGGAATGACTTCAAACTGAATGAGGCCAGGGTTAAATTAGATATTAGGAAGGAATCCTTCTCTGTGAGGGTGCTGAGGCCCTGGCACAAGTTCCCAGAGAAGCTATGGCTGTCCCATCCCTGGCAGTGTCCAAGGCCAGGTTGGATGAAATCCCTTCCCATGGCCAGGGGTGGAACTAGAAGGTCCTTACCAATCCAAACCATTCAATAATTCTGTGATACATAACTGATTCCCCATTCAAGGTGACAGATATTTATGCAGCTTTGAAAATAATCAGTAATGAGGTAAAGAAATCTTCCATCTTTACCTTCAGATTATTCTTTTCTTCTTTCTTCTTAATCCAATGCAATGCCTGCTGCTGTGGGTCAATGCAGAGTGGGAACCGGCTGGAATATGTTGTCAGGATGCCATTCTGGATAGAGAGCTCATCTGGGGGCAATCCTTGAGAAACCCACCTGGGAACAGAATGGAACAAAGACCAGCCTGGGATGAAAACTCGATGGGAGAGCAGCACATTTCATTTGTCAGCAAAATGATGCAACTCACTGAGCACACAAGGACACATACACACAGTGTATGTGATTATGGGACAGTGTCACAGATCAGACTGACTCATTGTAACTGCACTACTCAAAGTACTGACTGTTGCCTTAGGTGAGCAATCCTGTGGTAGTTGACACATGGGCTACCTGGGCTTAGGTTTAATACCAAACCCATTGAAGTCAAGACACCTGTTGGGTTATGGAAACATATTTTATACAGAACTCCTAAAAAAATTCCTAGAAATGATACTACATGTGTCTAAGTTCAGTGAATGTCCCTGGAGTGTAAAGTACAAGAGCTTGTGACAACAAATGGCCCCTGTTAATCAGAAGGACATGAAAGTAAGATTCTCTCTCTGGTATGGCTCTGCACCTCCACCCACAATGCCAATTCTGTGCTACAGACTCAGCTCCAGACTCCCACTTTATAATGTCACATTCAGAAGTCCCTGGGTCGCCTGCCTGGACATACCTGCTAACCTCCACCTCATTGGTCAGGAGGCTCTCTAATTTAAATGGATGGCTGACAGGAATTTCTCGTGAGAAAATATCTTCTTGCCACACTTGATAGAGCATTTCATGACGGAACTCCCAGCTGAAGGCTCCCACATAGCACAGAAAGGCAGCAGCGAGCAGACAATCTCCAAGCAACTTCACCTTTCGTATTTCTAATTCCTTGAATTCCTCTGTCCACCTGATGGAATTATATGAGAGATTCTGTACCAGGAAGATGAGGTTTATGTGCAGAATTTCCTGTTACTTTAGATACAGGTTGAGACAGACCCCCAAATTTAGAATCAGTTTTCTCTCACTAATTTGGTGGCCACAGACACTGAGTTGATCGGAACCTTCTTCCATTTAATCTCAGTTATTTTCCAAGAGCTAATGGATATTAGCTCAGAACAGATAATAGCTCTTCTCAGAAACAAACACCATAGAAAGCAACATTTCCAAAAATGTCTCCACCTGATAGATTTTTATCCCTGACACATGAACCTCTGGTGTCAAAAATGATCCTCTTCGAATCTTGACTTACCTCTCATTCTCAGATTTCAAGCCAGCGATGAGCTTGTCAGCAGCCTCTAATCTTCTCTGCATTATCTCTGCTTCTTCTTGTAACTTTTGGTTTTCTTTTATTGCCAGCTCATATTTTTCCCCCAAAGATTTAAGCTCCTCCTGAATGGCAGCCAGCTCTGCCTGTATCTTTTCCAGTTCCCGCTTACTTAATTCGTAGTTCCGTTCTAGCCTGGCCACCTAAAGTAAATTTTGAAGGAAACATGAGAGTGTGAGAGGACAGAAGGATTTTGGAGGAAAGTATTAAGTTCTCACATTTCTTTTGGTCATATCATATTTTTCAAAGTGTTCTGGTAATAAACAGTGTAAGCCAAGGTAACTGACAGTCACCCTCCTCTCCCTATTCCAAACACACTTCATGGTCTGACACTGCAGTTCCAAAGCAGAGAAATCTCCCAGTTTTGTACCCACAAGGAATATTAAAGCACTGGAGGTCAGCAGGACTCTCATGCCTTGACAAAAGGGGAGATTTGTCTGCTTAATAACAATAATATTAAGGCTCCAAAAATAGACAGACACATCATCTAGTGAATATACTTTCTCTGTAGTCAGTTGTACATAATAACCTTTTATTTACAAAAATTTCCCAGTGTCATCTATTGGACATTAGATTTCCTTTGGTAATACAGCTGAATTTCCAGTCATCCTAGAAAAAGCTAATCAAAAGGTCTGTGTGTAAGAAACATGGATTTAGTGTACCACTGACCTCTACTCTGTTCAAATGCCATGGGTTTTAAAGTTTGTTTTTAGTAAACAGCTCTAAGCTGTGTTTTTCTAAGAACGTTAGATTACAAAATTCCAACTGAACATGTTCCTCCCTCATCCCTCAAGCACTGGCATGGATGACACCCACAGTCCAGCATCCTGACACAACAAATACAGTGATTTATGACTGACAACCTGCCTCACTGCTACTGCAATAGCTCTCCTAAACACCACTTTTTAAGCACTTCAATTGGAAAAGTGGTCAGTCTATGAAATGGTCAAGTATTATCTTTTCCATCAGGATCACATTTTGACCTTCTCCGAATTTGATCCAAATATATTTTACCTTTTCTTCCTTTGGCTTGACTGTTTTAACTACATCACAGTAGGTCACCACTGCTTCAGCAAACTTTAACATTCCCAGTCCTGCTCTGCTGATAACTTCCATTTCAGCCCAGGTAGTATTAAGATTCTTTAAGAGAGCTACATTAGCAAACACAAAAATATTGCAAGTGAGTTTAATAACTGTGCAAAAACCCTCAAAGAAATAGCTTTTCCTACCAGCAGCATCAGCCAATGTCGTGACAGACAATAGGAAACATTTGTCAGAATATTAAAGAGACTCTGTTGGCTGTTCCCATTAACAATATCCTATATTCACTGCAAGTACCCAGAATAGGAATTCACCTCTCATAGCTTTCACATGGCTCCATGGAATTTCCCTAAAATCTGTCGTCAACAGAAGTCGCAGGAAATTTGTGTCAGCCATCATTGCTTTGGCATTCTTCCAGTTTTGTTCTTTGTAACCTCTCATTATAAGAATACAGTCCAGAACAACCTGCACCTGCTTCGGGGGTGTTGCAAAGGATCTGGAAAACAGGTGAAAGAGACAGAGGAAGAGAAAAAAGGAGACAAAGCACATGATGCCAAACATGGGTACTTCCTGTTAAGAGAGGCATTGAAATACAGGAGCTTGTACATAAGACAAGCCATCAGTGAAAAAAATAACCCAAGTCAGACAATAAATTATTAACTACTCAAAAGCTCAGAACCAATTCTTGTATTCAGATAATTTGATCCACGAAATGCTAAAGGATTTCAACAGTGGAAAGCTTAAAACACTGAGCCTTGATATTCTTTCCTAGGGCAGTGAAGCAGCTGGAGAAAAATCCAGAGATCTGTGAGAGAAAGGAAACTGAACAAGTGTGGCAGGGAAGGGAGAGCCATTGCTATATTGGGGACAACTATTTCAGGGAGAGCTAAAGACTGGATGTGTCTTTGTATCAATCCTCAAAAAAAGAGATGTATTATCAAAACACAGGAAGGAGTAAATTCAGCAGGGAAATATATTTTCTTGCTATGAAAGTATCCCTGAAAAATAACTGTTATGTGTTCCTACTTACACAGGAAAAAAAGAGGAGGAATGAACAGGTTTGGATAGCCATTGTTCAGGCAAAAACCAGAGCAGGTTATGGGGTACCAGACACAGGCCAGAGAATGATGGGGTAAACAGCAAAAAAAGGCCTGGAAGAACTGTCTTAAGGAAAAGTCGTGGGCTAGGAATCAGGGCATTCTGTTGTGACCTCTGTACCCAGACAACTGATGTCCTGACCTTCACAGGCAGGTGAGAAAGATGAGGTTAAGGCTCAGACCAAAAAAACAAGGGTCTCAGTGTGTTTCCAAGAGTTTATGCTACTGCACATATAAATGAGTCACCTGAGTTCAGTAACTTCAGCCTTGTCAAGCTTCTCAACCTCCCGTTTGGCAGCTTCCATCATAGGCTTGATTTGATCCAGGGCTGCCTCAGCCTCTGCCTTCTCCACAGCAATAACTTTATTCTGTTCCTGTATCTCTATAGCTTTTTCTTCACCCATTTTTTTCTTCTCCTCAGCTAGCAATTGCAAAGGCAGGACCATAAATGGATCATTCAAGTTCGTATACAGAACATACACTAATACACTAATAGAGATTTACTCTTTGCTGAAAATCAGAAATCAAAGTCAGAACCTTTGTGTTGCCAGCTTGCCTCTGGTTACAGTTACATCCCCAGGTTAGGAACAGCTAGTGTTCCACACAGGGCATGCACAAGCCCTTTTCCTCCATGTTTCCCTCTGGTTTTCCTCTAATACTGAATTTCTGAATCAGAAGTTGCCTTTTTTGCACTGCCTTTCCCACATTATGCCCTACACCTTGGAAAGAGAAGACAAGGGCAGGCAAACGTGTAGTAGTTGTAAACTACCCACCTATTTCTGTGTTTATTTTAATGTCTCGTAACAAAGCCTCACAAGCAGCTGTTTTTTCTGTTAGCACAATCTTTTGCTCAGCAAGTTTTATGTTCAGCTCAGCCAGCTGTACAGCAGCTTCTTTCAGTTTAACTAAGCCCCCATCCAGCCGTTTACATTGTGCTAGGTAGGAAAAAAAAGGCAGAAATGTCAGTGATTCATTGATTGTGTTCAAGCACACAGCAACAGACAATCTCACAAAGAGAAAATATCCTTAGAGGTGCACTGAGAAATTTTCCTTTTCTGAGCCTCCCAGCTGAAATGATGTTAATGTCACTTGAGCTGACATAGTGGCCCTGTGCCACAACTTATTTGCCACATTACACTGTTTGTGTTTTATCCTCTTCACATATTTCAGTGCCACTGAAGTATGAATAAGAATTGCTGCTTGAGGAAGAAAGTTAAACCCTGAGCGAGGCCATGCTGGTATTAGATTTCACCACAACTCTTCCCCAAGCAGAGGAGTGTCTGGTTTGGAGATTCTGGCTCATGTTCACTCACAAAAGGATTTGAGGAGAGCTCATTGTTTGACAGAGTCTGAACATTCACATGTAGCCAGGATTTTGGGTCAATGTCAAAACAGCCCCACAGTTGTGTGCCAGCACAGCATTTGAGATAGTACTGCTAACACAGATCTTGCATATTCTGGGTAATATGTGGGATTCTCATCAGAACTTCTTTTGGTTTTAAAATATTTAAATCACTTATTAAAAAGGAGAAAACATCTACATAGCCTTACCTAAAATGAACTCATTTTTCTCCTCCAGCAATTTTGCATAGGTATTGAGAAAATCAAGGTAATTTTTTGGTGTGACGTGATTTATACGTCTCAGTTTCTCCAGAAACTTCTTGCTGAAATTCCCTACGGATTCATGCACCATGACAATGTGGTCAATCACTGACTGGAAGCTCTCTGGTGGGATGCGTGGGTTTTTTCCTAAAATTAGGCAGAAGGAATAAAAAAATTCAAAGATTTGTGGCTTTTTTCAGAGTACACCAATTACCATCTTCCTCATGTACATCTAAGCCAGGCACAAAACAAGTCTCTTTTCTGGGGCAAAAAGCAAATCCAGGGCAGAGCCAGAAGGGAACCTCCTGGTAGACAGCTCCCATTGTCTGCAGAGTTAGGAACTTGAATTTTAGCAATTTTAAAAATCTATTTTTAGATTTAGATTTTTTAGATTTAGACCATCCAGTGACATTTTTTGACTGGGTTTTTGCATTACCCATTTAGACTCAAGGTAACAAGCACAATGGGAAATGAAACTGTGAAATGTTCAATATCTGCAAAGTAAAGAATGCATTTCTCAGGCTATGCCATGGGTTAATGGGTTGAAATACTGACATGTTACATACCCAGAAAGGATTGTGCAACTGCACACAAGGCCTGGGCAGGCCAGGGCAAGAACCAGTCAATACCAGTGTTGTTGACAAGACCTTAAAATAAAAGGAGAGCGTTATCTAAAAAATTTCTTTGTAAAACTAACCCCTAATCAGACAGGCAGTCCTCTAATTAACTTTATTTACATTAAGAATTTGCAAATTAGTCTGACTCCTTCTTAGTAACAGAATTTACCACAAAGTCCACACTTCCATTTTGACAGTAAATAATGAGCTTTGCCCCTGTGTCCTGCTAACCCCACTGTACCATTCCTTAGGCTCTACAGGACACAGTCAAGAGCTGCACTAAGGTATTTTAGGGCTTGGTTTAGCACTCCCACCTGTACTCATCTTTCAGTCTCTTCTGTTCCCAAGACTCTTTTCAGCCACCTGCAGCACCTGCCAGGCTCAGGTGTTTTTTCCTCTCTGTGAGTGTCCCTACAACCATGCCCTTTTTTTGGCTATGGATACAAAACTGTTTCTTTTCCCACCATCCCAGTTTCATAATGATTTTTCACCACACTCTCTGCTGTCAACTACAGAAGAGAGGCTGTAGACAAAGGCTATGTATTTCTAGTTGAGTGAGGATGACCAATTGATTTCCAGCTGTTCAGCTGGAAAATGAACTGATCTGATAAATGCTAATCAATATTGTTCACTGATTTATGGTAATTAACTGGAAAAAAAACATGCAATGCAAATCCTTAATCGTGAAACCCGCTCTACTTAGATATAGCTGCCAGACTAAATCTCTCAGTGTCCACTGGAGATTTTTCTCTTGCCTGTAAATCTGTATTTCACAGGGAAGGGACTAAGCACTGTGTACAGTTGATACCTGGGAAATTTCTGCACCACGTTCTCAGGTCCTCCCCAACTGGGGACATTCCCAGGACAATGTGAAGGTTGCTTGCACATTTGCTCACAAAATACTGCCAGATACTCTCTTTAGCTGGGCCCACGTCAGCTTTAGCAGCTTCTTCTCCAATCTGACTTAGTATGGCATCTTTTTCATCATCTGCAAAAAGGGCTGGCACCATTCCTGTAACATAAGGACAGAAGAATGCTAGTGAGAACAACCAGTAAGAGGAAACCATATGGCTAGGGATAGGCAGATGAGAAACCAATTTTAAACCTAGTTCTGCAAAAATCATTCTGAGTAGTTTTGAATGAACCAATTAATCTCTCTATGCTTCTCCTCCTTTCCATAGCCTCCATGGAAAATAGTGATACTTGGGATTTAGGGGTATAATTAATGTATTTTTGTTTGGGCTTCAGCAACATAAACAAAATGTCACAGGACTCTGCAAAGCAAATCTTCATTAGTGTCTGTGAACCATCAGTTCACATTTTTGTTCTCTCAATCTTGTGGCAAATACAGCATAAATAACCTAATGACAGACCAGGGACATGGAAAACTAGAAGAAGGAAAGGGATGAAATTAACTCATCTGTTCTCATATCAGACTGTGTAGGAACTTCTATAGAGAGGGTGGTCACACAGTGCCAGCTGCTGCTCATTTCCAGCTGCTTCCTTCACTAGAAGACACCAAATTACATTTCAGGACCTATATACATAAATATACATATGGACAGTTGCTGCAGTTCAGGTGAATGCTCTTCAAAAGCCAACTGGACAAGTGGGTTTGTGGCCAAATGCAGCTGAAGTTTCCCTCAGTCTTGGAAGAAATCTGAGACTCCTCCAGCATCATCACCAGCATGAATGAACCCTATAACTGCTCCAGACATATAAATGACTATAAGAAGATTCCAGAAAGCCATTATTAAGGCCAATACCATTTCAGGTAGTACTGAAAAGTGTAACTAAAGCAGCAGAGGACACTGGGTGAACCAGTTATAGCTGTATCAAGGGTACAGCTGAGACTGTGAGTCACAAGCAGAGAGACTGCCAGTGGCACCTGAAGTCAACATGTTGTTGATGAGTTCCAGGAAACTCTCTTCTGCCACATGGCCATCTGTAAACAAGAAGACCATTGACTTGTCGTCAATACCCAGCTTCTGGTACAAATTTTTCAAATCATCTCGGAAATTATTTTCTCCGTATCCTCGACTCAAGATGATCTCAAATACCTAAGGATGAAAACACACACTGAGAAGACACAAATGGATCCAAGATATGATGGTAACTCTGAATTTCAATTAAACTGGATCAAGGAGGTTGGTGCGGCCCCAGTCATCAGTAAATGTTTAAGTATCCATAAAATTTTGCACTTGTACAACCCTACAGACCTGCATTTTCGAAATTGCTTTGTGTTCATTCTCCTTTTTTGTTCTTTCCTTCCAAGCCTTTTTAAGTAAAGTGCCTGTGGGAGGAACAATTCCTCTCTGAAATAATACAGTATCAATCACAATAAGGCTCCTCAAGCAGCACTGGAGTGCTGCTGTAACACATGTAAGTATCAACAGTAGTAGCTAGGGACAATTAGCCTGTTCATCACCAAACCCATCCTTGTTTTCCTTCCCCAGTGCCAAAATCCAGATTCAGGCACTGGCAGCTTCCTGCCCAGATCACACAGAGTCATCACCTTGGACCTCCTGGCAATCACCTCGCCCTGGGCTTCTCTCCACAGGGAAGAGCTGCCAGCCTCCTCTTGACAGACTGACTCACCCCCATCCCCAGTTTAATCCCAATCACAGTTTTACTTTCCTTGTCTTTTCTCACAGCCAAGACACAGGGTCACTAACCTCACATCCAGCTGTATAAGCAGCCAGTCTCGTCAGGGACTGCTTTCCTGAGCCTCCCACCCCGATGAGCAGGGCATGCCCGCGGTCCATCCGGATGATGCGATGGATACGGACTAAATGTTCCAGAGCATCATCAAAAAGAACCAGATTCATTTTAATATTATACTCGTTGTAGTCATCCAAAATCTCCTTCAGAGAAAGGTGAACAGAATGTTACTAGGAGACCAATGAAACAATTAATAACATTAAGAAAATAGCCCATTCAGCAGCATTATTCCTTTCCCATTCCTCAGGGAAAATGAACTATTGGAAATACTGCTGACTCTCTTGCTGATCCTGTTTTCATCACTGCAAACCCCAAATGGGCATCAAAGCACATAAAGTTCTGTGTGCATACAGAAGAGAACAGATTTCCTACAGTTTGAGGCAGGTTCATGCCTGTTCCTCAGGCACAGTTCCCAGCTGATGCACTCTACCTTAAAGAGAGCTTTTGCTATATCATAGTCTTGGATATCTTCATAAACACGAGGTTCTGCATAATTCAATGCTGTTCTGAAATCTCCAAAAAGAACTGGGTCCCTCATTACATGCTCCAAGTCATCCGGGAAATGCTCTTCAACCAAGGTTTTTATATGGCCTTGTACCTTCAAGGATATGAAATGAGTCAGGCAACACAACAAAGCATTTGATTGTGAATCCAGTAATAGAAAGGTGATAGAAAGGTGATAATGCAGAGACTTGCTCAAATACTGATTTATTTCAAGGTGATACTTATGTCACTAGATGATACAAAGATTACAGCCCCCTTCTGTGTTCTATGTATGATCTAAAATTATCTAATTGGTATTTCAAGAATGGCTCAAACCAATTGACTGTAGAACATCAAAACAAAAAAGGAGAAGCCTGTTAAATAAAACACCTTCTCATATATTGGTGTAAACAGTATATTAATAAACTTCCCTTTTCAGCATTCATAGGTGTCTCACCAGAAAGATTTCTCACAAAGTTTCAAAGTCTGCATTAACATTCTGCGTTGTGAAAATGGAGCTGGAGATGTATCTTTGTGTGTTAGAGGAGAAAGATTTAACTAGAACAATCTGAAACCTTCTTGGCCTACCTCTTTTTCATCTAAGCAACTTCTAAAGCAAAGCAAGTTGCTTCTGGATGAGTAGACTTTACCTCAATTTCTCTCCTAAATCTCAGGGTTTAAAATTGACATTGTTTTCTTTTGTGTTTTAAGATATAATTTGAAGCATTTTCCAATTTGCTTAACAGCCAGAACTGAATCCACTGTGTAAGAACTTGGCTTTTATCCTTTTTACTACTTGACTGTACAGTCACATTCTGTTACAATCTTTCCTGAAAGAAAATTACTGACTTGATTTCCTGAGTTTTCTCCTGTACTTCTCTCACACTTTGTCACCTGTACTTTTGCCAATCAATTTTTCTGGACAGGAAAACCAAGTGATATTTTCCATTCCTTCAGCAGATCTGCTTTCTTAGTCTGCCATCATCACGTTGTTTTAGGAAAAAGATCTTCCATGGGCTGTGTTTTAAATTAATGAGCAACATATTGCTTAGACAAATCTGCAGTCGGACACCAAGACCTGAGTCCAACACTTGGTAGTGTTGCTGTTGCAAATTAATTGCCATAATAATAGTCAGTGACTACTAAAAAACTGAAAGAAATTACTCACCAATTCTTTGTCTGCTTCATTAATCAGCCTGTCATGGAAAACCCTCAGGCACTCATTTCTCCAAACTCTCACCATCTGGGTCACTGTGTGAAACCTGAAATAACATCAAAATATCATACTGCACCAAATGAGCTGGCATGATTCCTAAGGCCATATGGTTAATAACAAGGACCAAATTCTGGACTGACCTTCTTATTCTTTGTGATTTGTTTTTTTTTATAATTAATAACTTGCTTGCATTTTTATCTCTAGTATCTTATTTAAGAGAGACTAATGCATCAGTGTTTGGCATCAAGAGTAAGATCATAATTTAGGATGTTCTATTTCTCATTGTGGTTTAATGAACAGTGACCAAATGTGACTGATTTCCTGTACCAAATTATCTCAATTCCACTCAGATTCACAAAAAAAAAAAANCCCTTCATTAAGCTACTTTAGGTACCAAACTGAGGAAACTTAAGGGAATTCATATTTCCTAACTTTTCATTTTTCAGTTTTGTCTTGCACCCAGTAATTCCTTCATGGACATTTGCTATATGCTTACCAGGTTTAAAAATGTAGTGGAATTTGGAAGGAGTAGGGGGCAGGTCAGTAACAATCATTTTATAAAGTTCCAAAGTACACAGAGTAATCTTGTCAGAGATGGCTGATATGGACTCATTAAAGGTCTGCAAACATGAGAAAGAAGTGTTTTCATGAGACTTCCCAGACAGAAATCAATGCTATTAAACATAATCTGCTTTCCAGCTTTTAAACCTGTTTGGTTCAAAAAGTCTCTGTAGTATGAACATTCTGCAATTAAATGTTTAGGGCAGACTCCATCTTCACTCTGGAACTTTCTGAGTGCTCAATATAACATCAAACTCAGTGACTGGAATTCCTACAAGATTTCTATAGCAGAAAAATTAAACTCTTTTCTTATCTAATGTTGCAGGTACCTTGCCAGTAATGCAGTCTATTGCATTTTTCACACTCATTCAGGAAAGAGTTTTCTGATCTTCATGCTTAAAGGAACTGTAATCAAATCATTCACACATTTCAATCCATGAAAAGCCCCAGGTTTATAAATTATCTGCTGGCTTGGATGTTTACATATTACACAAGAACTTATCTAAACAATGTAAAACTCACTGAGATACAGAAGAGGAAAAGAAAGGTTTGTGTGAGGTTACATCTATTTAAAAATAATACATCTGTTGAGCAATCCTTTAAAAACAGTAAAATTACCGCAGTGTGGCCTTTCAGGATGGAGAAGTAGATCAAATTCAGTGATTGCTCAGAAGGAAAAGGGATGTTAAAAACACTGAAGAGTGAGATGAATCGAGGGTCAACTTCATTCCGACCTCCTCCAGCTTTGCCCATGGCAGCAACAAAACCCAGGTCTCGAAGAAATTTAATGTTCATCTCTTTACCACGATTGTACATGAAACCTTTCTCTAGCAGCAGCTTCAGCAGGGCAATGGGTTGCTGTGTGCCATACTCATCAACCTGCAGGATACACAAGAGTCAGGATACATCAAAGCACAGTACATCAGCTCACCAACTACTGCTTTAAATGTGGCAATACTGGGTTCCATACTCAGGAGAACACTACAGGGACAAAGTCAGTAGTCAAAGGGATACTTTGTAAAGCTCTGGCACTGATTATGAGCACTCATCTCAATGTCTCCTATGGGAAAAGTGCCTCTTCTCTAAGATAAATGCACACTGGATTTGTGCATGCAGGGACCATATCAGTGCCACCTCAAACGTTTCTATACAACCTTGCAAAACTACTGACAGCTTACCCTTGGCATATTCATATCATCCATGAACACAAGGAGACGTTTTCCCATGGGAGGGCCAAAAGTGTCTTTAGTTCGTTTTTCTACGTTTGTCTCCAGGTTTCTCTGAATGTCCATGGATGTTGTACGAGAAGAGAAGTTAATTACCAGCACCAGCTGCAAACAGGAGGAGATGATAAGAATATATTCCAACCTGTTTTGTTATTTTGTTGTTTTTTTGTTTTTTTTTACTAGAGCATTCAAAAATATTTTTTATATTAGCTGTCAGACATACAGGAAATGCTGCTCAGGTCCATTATTCACTTGAACTACAGATGACAAAGAAAAGTAAGCCCATCTTAAGCACTTTGATAATATATTTTTACATTCTATAATTGAGTCTGTACAAGGTAAAAGAGGACAAAATATCTTTGATCTTGAAGGATTTTCAAATCAGTCACACACTTTGGGTCTGGAGTTTGCAGTCTCATTACCAAAGTTAATGTTGAAACCCACAGACTGAGGCTTCACAATGTAAATTTAACACAAGGGCAAAGAATGAAAATGCAGCTTTACAAACAGGGCAAAATGTCTCACACATACATTATAGTCTTTGTCCAGATTGTTTAGGAAGTTCTGTGTAGTTGCTGTCTTAGATGTACCCGATTCACCTACAAGAACAACTGGGCGTTTCACTTTTACCATCTGCTCCAGTAACCAAGCAGTGCGTGTGGTATCCACTGTGGGCACTGAAAAAGAGCAGGAACACAATCACTGGCTAAATCAAAATGCACCACAGCTGGGGGATTTATGTTTATAGAATAGTGCTGGAACACACTCTCAAGGTATTAACATGCAGTTGCACAAAGACATAATCTGAATTATCAATTCACTAACAATGCTGAGAGAAAATTTTAATTGCTTAACCATCTCTTTTCAGTCTTTGTCATTGGGATCTTTTCTTCTATATATGTACACTAAAAAAGAAGTTATCTTTTATATAGGAGGGTCATGGTTTGGTTAAGCTCCATTTAATCCCTATTTCAAGGATATAATCAGGATTTATTTGGATCATAAGCATTTTCCCAGAACTCTATAGAGATTAATTTTTTTCTGTGTGAATCACCAGCATTTGGAGCAACTTCAGAGATCATAAATTTATCTCTCGTGTCAGTGAAGTTAACCTGTGCTTGCTGGAGTATCACTGTAAATTAATGTGCCTAAATTTGTCTTTAACTATGAAAAGCACCGTTAGGCAATGCTTGAAGTAACAATAACAGCCCTATTTTTTATCTAGTGAATATTTGAACCAGAACTGATGTTTTCCTAGAATTTTGGGTAGAGCAAACTGTGAATCTTCTGCTATTCCAGCTTTTAAAAGGCATTATTAGCTCATAAATAAGTCTTATTAACTGAAATGTGCTTTCATCCTTTCCTCACTTTTTTATTACACAATGCTGTAATCATCAACTTTATGACTGCTAAACTACTATGAAAAGAACTTTAAAGAAACTGATTTGTGCTATCACAAGAAACTGAACCTGAGTAGATGACCTTCAGTACAGAAAAAGGATGTCTCATGTTAAGTGCCATGCACTCAGTGGTGGCACATTATAAATTAAAAGCACATCATCACTGTATTTTATTTTATACTCACCTAGAATGTCAAGAAATTTCACTTCAGGATCATGAATATATTCAGGAACAAGTTGCATCCAAGGTACCCACTTTTTTTGAGATGCATCAAAATGGAAGTCATACAAAGTTGGCAGCTGACCTGCAAACCATTAAGCAACTGCAATTTTTTTAGGACACTGAAATATTTCCTAAGAAAACAATCTGATTGAGATGAAAATGAAGGGTAAGGTTATAGACCAAGTTGGGCAACACTTTGTTCTATTTACAAGTCATTTAACCCACTAAGGCATCAACCAAAGTCCTCTACTCTAGCACCCTCCTCATGAAAACTATCACTTTTCTATTAAAATGAACAGGAGTCAGATTAAATTATGACAAGCTCCTACCTGGCAGCTCCCCTGGCTTAGCCAGGACGTTCTCACCCTGAACAATAGTCATGCAGGAAATACGTTTAATGTTTTCATCAAATTTAATTCTCCCAGCATCAAGAAGAGAAGCACCTAAGGAACAATACAAAGCCTCCAAGAAAAAACACTCCAGAACATCAGGATTTTCAGGCTGTACCAGTAGGACATCCAGCATCACAGTCAACTGCACGATCTGTTGAAAAAAGGGCAAAACAAAACTGACATTTAGATGCATGAAAACTTAATATGTTTTCAGCTGATTGCTGGTCTTTTGTTCTTACAGGTGGATCTACTGCTATGTGTATTAAGTTCAGTAGAAGAGCATTGTTAGGTGCTGACTGGTTTGATGTCTCTTTGTGCTCATCAGTAGCAAACTGACATTTCAGCACAGACTATCCTCCTGTGCTTTCTTTGGGAAGGTTTTACTTCCTCCATCATTCCGTTTTCTTTTGAGTTAAATATGTTCAATCTTTATTCCCTGTTTCTTACCATATTTAAATCTGTTTGAGGAACAATGGTCTTCAGCTTCCGTTCCTGTTTGCCATCCACAATTCCCTCCACAATCATATCAATAAGGTAGGGCACATACTTCTGAAATAGACGATCCAATTCCACTCTCTCTTTCTAAGAAACACAAAAAAGACAATAATTCAGCTGGAAAAAAAAGTTCTGACAGCAGAGCTTCCCATCAATACCTGGCTGACCAGATGTGACTGTTCTTGAGAGAATTAATTCTACCAAAGACTGTATACAGTTCAGTGTTAAATACAAATACTCTCAGAGCAAGTGTAATAATTCCCACCTCCTTTTCTCTTCCTTTGACCCACTTCTGCCAGAAGGGCTCATATCTCAGATTTTTAGGATCTACAAAGACCATTCCACAGCGGGATACTGTGGCAGGAGATGCATACTGTAAGTCCCCAACCTATAAAATAATCACACAAGATAATGATACACAGTAACTGTTTTTCAGGCTTTGAAGCCCCATCTGTATCTAACCCTTCCTGTGTATTAAATGGTACAGTCATTTCTTACCTCAAACAACAAAGCACAGTGTGCCTGAAGCCTAATCCGCTCCCCATTTGCCAGGGTCAATAACTTGTTGTCATCCATAACAGAATTCATGTTTTCAACCCAGAGAGCATCCACATCTCCATCAAAGAGAATGTACCTGTGTACAAGAGCCATGAGGCACTGACTGATCTTTGATTTTGCTAACATATTTTTGTATTTAGAAATGTCATCAATGGTGTCATTGTCAGTCCAGGTATTTTGAAGCCTACCATTCATTTTTTATAATTGCATAGTTTCACTGAGACTAGAAACACAGGAGACACAAAGACCCCTAGACACTTTCCATTTATTTAGCATTTGTTTTTTTTAATAGCGCCATATATTTTTTTTTTAATTAATGTAAACCCCAGGATCTCAAAACCACCACAATGATTCCCAGCTGCCTACCTTCGCTCTTTCTTGTCAGTGGGTCTGTTGATATCCCGAAAAATGTTTGACAGGACTCCATCTGTCCAGTCTCGTGTGACAGGGTCAAGGATCCCATACAGCTCAATCACACTCATAGCTTTAGGGTTCAGTGTGTAAAGCTTTGTCAATAATCCCAGCCTAAAGATACAGCAAGAAAATCAATAATAAAATGCCACACTATCATCTCATGTTAATCAAAGCAAATACTCTGGGCAGCGGTTGATGCTGCCATGACTGGACTGAGTAATACTGACTGTGCCATTTTACAGCCTGGTTTACATTCTACACTCACTTGTTTTGGGCCTGGCACAAAGTTTTAATAACAACTGTCTTGCCACCTCCAGTAGGTCCAACCACCATTGTAGTGTGACGAGTTAACATTGTCTCATACATCTGAACTACTTTATCCACCTGAAAAATAAACATGGATTCAGTAGACTATTGTCATGACTCTTTGGACAAGGTTAGCAGCTGGTCTATATCAGCTAAGTTTTCCTGGAGCCACTCCAGGGTGCAACAATGCACCTGCAGCCTCATGTTTACAAAAACCTCAAGCAATTAACATTTTTTATACCTGGACTGGTAGAACAACATAACCTCGTTCTTCCAGCACTTGTTCTACAGCATCATTAAAGTCAGGGTAGCGGACTCGAGGGCAGTCCAGGCCAGGAAACAGGTCAGAGATTAGGCCAAGGAAGAGAGGTACATCTTCAAACACAAATTTAGGAAGATTCATATCTCGCAGAGCTCTCATTAGTACAACTTCCTAGACAAAACATAGCAAAATTAATCTTTACCAAATGGTTAACTAATCAGCTAAAATGAGGTACTTCGAAACTTTAAATTGTTACAAACTATAGCTTGATTATTTCAGTATAGCTTTTAGAATGTTTTTTGACATCAGTTCCTAGTGGAAACAACAGAGGCTATTTTATATGGATTAAGCATATCAATAACTAAGAATAGTACACTGCCTTTTTCTACCATGTTAATCAAATGCCAAACAGCTGCAGTGGCCCACACCACAGCTTCCCCAGGCTGGAGCACTCACTGTTCAAAAACCAGTTTCTGCTAGTCATCCAGAGATATTCATATGGCTATTTGCATCCTCGACTTTACAAAAAAATCTCATTCTCCATAGATTTCCCTACTTTGACTGGAGTTCTAATGGCAGAGACCACAGTGAAACTCAATAAGAACTAAGTGAAATAATAAGACAAATAACACTAATGTTCCTATTTCCAAACCAGACAAACTACATCAGATGTGGAAAAATCCTCTTTCTAATGAAAAAGATGATATGCCCAGGGAAACTAAGCAGCAAATCTACCTCACTGAGGTCTGCTGATCCTCTTTTCAATTCTCCAGCCATTACCAACACTGACTTAAGGGCCCGCAGTCCAAAGTCATAGTGATGTTGTTTAGAAAGCTGTTCCCTTGCCAGCTTGTACAGCACTGTCATCTTTTTGGCAAGGACCTGTTTGAGATTTAATTTAAATGATCATGAATGTGGACATTGCTACTGGCCATGCAAACATGGGTGGGTACACGGGTATGGGTAACAACAGAATGTTCTTACCTTTGCTGTAAGGAACCCTTCAGAAAACAGCATTATTTCACAGATCTGCTGAAGATCTGGTACAATAACAACCACAGGCCTGAACAGAGCTTTCACAGACTCGGGGAGCTCAGTCCGGCCAGCATAACCAGGATTCATTGTAATAAAAATGCCAATACGGCTATCAAGGGAAATCTCCTGTCCTTCAAACTAAAGGCATAAGAAAACATTAGAACAGTGTGAATTAGAAACTAAAAAAAAAAATACTATTTGCTAAAAGAGGAAAAGCAGTAATACTAGGGCACCCACTTAGGACAAAGTGCTAAAATATTTAGCTTTAGACAGTCATCCTGATACAAACAGTGGGGTGAATGTACCTTCTTTAAGGTATTTCATAAGCATCAAATTTTCTGAGGTTTTTGAATGCCAATAAGCATTAGTAAATAAATCCTCAGTAAATAAAGCCTCACAATCCACATGAAATTAAATTACTGTTGTTCCTCATTACTACTAGACATTTACCCAATTTACTCGCTATTATCCCATTAAGATCACTTTTATCTCTCTTCACAAAGGAAGAACCTAGCAAAGGATTAGGCAATCAGCAAGGATTTAATGTCTTTCAAACCAAAAGTACATACTCAGGAGTTTGAAATGTTCAGCACAAATGAATTACAGAAGCAGCAGCCCTTTGATCTAATGATGGAGTCTAACCCTGTATCTTGGCCTGAAAACCAAGATCAGCCTTCACAATTACTCTTCTTTTTTAATGTTTACCTGAAATCTTTTCCACCCATTCATTAAAGCATTTCGGATCGTCTGAATCTGGGAAGAAATGACTGAAAGCACAGAAGCGTCGATGCGATTGAATTCATCAAAGCATCCCCATGCACCACACTGGGCGAGGCCTGAGAAAATTTTACCTATTGCCTAAAAGGAACAACAGGAAAATCCTCTCAGTAGTGACTATATAAAACATTCTGCATCAAAAAACTTTGGAACATGCTAGAATTCTCAATGGTGGATAAACCTCTTTTGTTTACCAGTTTAAGGTCTTGCAATAATTACTTGCCAAGTACAGATTGCCTATCATAAACTTAAACACATACCATACAGTCATTGCTCTCCTGCTTGATAGGGCCTGAAATTCCTTCAGGAATTTATTCAAAATTGATATTTTTTACTAAATTTAATTCTCAAACAGCATAGTATCTCTAAGGGAGATACTTATGTAGAAGTTCATAGTATGTCCTTATCCTAGGCACTGATAAAGAGCAGAAATTTGCATTTTATCAGAGAACACAGATCTTTAAGCCTTACTTTGAAGTCCATGCCTTCTCCACAGTTTGTCACTATGCACAGCAAGCCCAGTGCTTTGGCCAGATCCTTGGTTGTTTCTGTCTTCCCTGTGCCTGCTGGTCCTGCTGGTGCTCCTCCCAAAAACATTGATAGAGCCTTTGAAGACAAACCAAAAAGCAAAGCAAAGCTTGAATTAGATATATGTTAGGTTGGTAACAAAACCACAAATGAACACTTAGGTACAAAAAACTTTATCTGTGAATGCCTCCTACATTGTCTTTGCGGCAATGAGGTGAGAAGGATATCCCTGATTTCAAACATCTCAGCGCTCACTCTGGGAGACAGCAGGAAGAGGCAAAAAACCAAGGATGTGACTAAGTAAAACAAGGGCTCGTTACAAAATGTCCTTGGAGGTGCACCTGTGTGAGGGTGAGGTAGATGCGGTCGGTGAGCGGGGTGATGACGAGCCGCCCGTTGAGCCCCATGTACTCGTAGCCGTAGGAGAAGGCGCCGGTGCACTGCCGCACCGTCAGCTCGTCCGGCTCGCGCTCCCAGTAGAACCGCAGCTGGCTCTCCCACTCGAACTCCTGAGCCTGCAGGATGCTGCACGACAGAGCTCACGTGAGCCACGAGGATGGCAGGACAGCTTCTAGGTTTGGTGTTCACCCAGGAGTTGGTGTTTACCTGTCTCTGACGAATATATCGATGATGTCTCTGGCGTGCACGTCGATAATGAGAACAGTGTTGTATTTTTTCCTGTCATTTTTGCTCAAGGGCATTGTAATGCGGGTAACCAGGTCATCGATTTGTTTGTGCATTTTTTTAGCATAAAATTTCATTGCCTGCTTTTCTCCCTTTTTCACTTTCCGAAAGACATCCTCTACCTCCCAAGTCCACCACACTTGATTAGCAGCAAGCACCATCATGCCTTGGAAGAGCAACATCCAATCAACTCTATGGAAAACACATACAGTGAGGGAGGCTGAGTTACTGTTTATTTTAAGTAACTGATCATGAAAGGAAAAAAAAAAAAAAACACAACAACAAAAAAGAAGTTCCTCCTGTTCCTGCAACAGCTACAACAACACAAGCCAAACTTTTCAGAGATCTTCAAAATTCTATCAAAGTATACTGTGGGATTTCAAAAGCCTAGCAAATATTCTGATAGAAAAGCTGCTTGTTCCAGGTATAAAATTGCCAAGTGGTATTCATTGTGAGAAAAACTTACCGAACACATAATACCAGAAATAAAACTCAAGATTTAGGAAAACAGATATGAGAGACTGATTACGCATTCTTCATGGTTGGTTAAAATAGTGCATGTATTCGTATCCCTCCACATAGAGAAATACAGACTAAATTGTGTAGGAATTGTAAAATTATGCCTAAACTTTTCTATATCACTAACATATCAGTTTATTTGTGTTATCCTTGACACTGATTGTTTCACCTGCTTCTGTCTTCACAATATCTAAAAATGGCTTCCTTGGTGAGGCGTCTGTTGGTCCGTCTCATTTCCTCCAGCACTACTGTCATCCAGTTCTCAACTCTGCCCACAGCAGGGACATTCTGTCTGAACTCCATCACCTCCCCCTCAGCTGAGATCATGGCTGTGGCAATCTTCTCCTCATTGTCACCATCCTGGAACCTCAGCGAGGCTATATTATCAAACATCTGAAACGCATCAACAAAGAAATTCACTGGCATTTTAGAAACAAAGCCTCCGAGATGTAACTGTATGCAGCCCCGGCCCTCCTCCAGAGAAATGGATCTGAATCCTAAGTAATCAAATACAAATGCTGATATATAACCCAGCAGCAGAACTGCAGAATATCATGCAAATAATCAGGCCCAAACTATATTGATTTTTTTTTTCCTAGAAAATAAGAGCTACAGAGCTAGGAGAAGCTACAATCTATGAGGAAAGTTCTTTAATGATAGATCATTCTGGTGTATCTTGAATGTCCCTCTACCATAACTGCTACCAACCAGAGTGAGAGGCAGCAAAGACTGTGCATCAGATTTGATCTGGTTATTCAGAAGCTTCTTCAAGATGCTGCCATGATTCTCTTTGTATACAAAAAATATTCATGCATCCTTATAAGCATGTACAGTACAGTCTATTAAAGGTTTTAAAGCACCTAAAAGCACAAGGCACTGTGGAAAGCCAGACACTGTACCTTTATCATGTGTTCCTGGACACAGAGTGCACTGCTGCTGCCAAGGATACTGAGCAACTCGTCATCAGATATAAAGAAAAATCTCGGGAAAGCATTTCTCTTGGAATCCAAATAATCATTCAGGCTTTTCTGGCATTTCTCCAGCACATCATTTATATGATGGAGGTCTGACACACGATTTGGGGCTTCACAGCAATTTTTTATTATCGGGTCTTTTACAGTTTCTTCCATTATCTATACAGGGAGAAAAGGAAGTTCAGAAAATGTTGAACAGCAATAGGTTATATTAAATTATATTTAATTAATGACAAAGCATGTGAACAGTACAAGCAGTACAGGTCCTTATAGAAGTAAATTAAAGGTTTTTAAATAGTTTTGAAACAATTGTGTGGTGCTGCAGTGCTGCATGAAAACATGCAGGTAGTGTGTTCATGGAGATACAACTGTAAAAGCAAGTGTAAGCCAGACAAGCCTGTATCCCCAGTCAGGCCAGCTTAAGCACATACCTGACTTTGCTCCTGTACACAATGGTACTTCTAGGAGTGATCAAACATCATATTTCAAAGTCACATTACTCTCTCAATTTTGCACATGGGAAACAGAAAAGTAAGCCATATTCATAGCAGGAATATGCGTGGAAGCAAAATGCACTAAATAATTATGCTGATCACAAGTCAGTTACTTGCCTGTTTAAACATTTGGTCTACACGGTCAAATATTTTGACTTCCTCCGGAAGCTGTGATCTGATATCTGCACTAACAAAAATGCTCTCCAGGTACATCCATTTTCTCTGAACTGATATCCAGATCTAAGAACCAAATGTTACCATTAGAGGAAACAGAAGTATAATGGAAAATTTGGATTATAAATAATAAGCATTAATTATTTAGTCCAGCACTTTCCTCCTACCTCGCTTACTTCACTAATCAATGACAGAGTTTTTTCCCATTTTTGAGCGGCTGGAAGAAAAGGACCCACAAATCGACTGCCCAAAACACTCTGAAGATTGACATTGTTGTCATCAAGAGTCTCCAAAATTTCCTCTACAGATCCCAGAATATAGCCTCGTGTCTCAGTGCCTTTGGTGTACACTTCTACAGGGAATTTCATATTTTCCCACGTTTCTATTATTTCTTTCATTCCCTGCATGTGAACATAAAGAGATGCATATTTCAGTCTTCAAAAACTGGAGAACTATAATCTTAGCAAAAACAAATGAAACAGCTAATCCAGCAAAATTTTTGCACAGATTTCTAACTCTGGTTTATAAAGAAGGGTCTATTTCAAAGCATGATAGCAAGAGAATGGATCCTTCTTCAGATCCATTTTCATAGGACAAACTTTCTTACTGTAATCATAGAAATCCAATATGTTGCTACCAAACCAAATTCTGCAAGGATCCTGTGCCAGTTGGGGCTCATTAACAGAGCTATAGATCTTAGCTCATGTAGCTCATGGCAGCTGCCTGAAGATGGCCAAACTTGCAGTCATGCCAATTTAAAAATCTTAAATAAAACTGATTGTTGTCATCCTCGTCTTTTTAGTTTTACTATGATTCTATAATTCAACACATTACCTTCTCAATGCTAAGTTCTTTAACAGCAGTTCCAACTATATCACTGATAACATCAGCATGTCTGTGAAGTTCCATGGCAAACATATTTTCCAAAGTGAATGTTTCTGTTTTCATTTCAAACCTTGTTCCTGTTTTCTCCATAAGGTCTTCCCAATGCCTGTTTTAAATTGGCACATCAGTTGAATACCATGATACAGTAAAAAACAAAAACAACTGTAACATTTAATAATGAACTCATGTTTAACATTCTGCTGTTTAAACAAGAACTCCTAGTTTGAATACATAAAGTATCCCAGTCAATGCAGCACCTTTCATGCTATTACACAAGTTCATTAGGCAGAAATAAAGTTCCAAGCTCCAGGACATGGCATGATCCCAGTAACGGAAACTGAAAGCTCTAGCAAAACACATCAAATACTTCTATATGTAGTGATATAAAGAAATCAAAACAAACCTTTCTCTTAAAGCTTCATTTTTCAAATCAAGCAACAAAGGAATGGAGTTTAGAAATGCCTTCAGTTTTTTTTCCAGTTGGACAGCTATTGGCATACCACGCAGTTGTCTGGGCAGCTTCCGAAGGACTTTCAGAAACCCTTCGGTTCCATCCAGAAGAACTTTGACATTGAGGTTTATCCAGAGTGTCTGAGACCATTCCTCTTTAGCTGCCTGGAAACAAGGACATTAAGAGGAGAAAAAAAATCATATTCATTTTAGTTTTGACCCCCAAAATGTAATTGCATTAACATTTTACAAACATAAAATGTTTACATTCATAAAACAAACAAGCTCGTAGGAGAGACAAGTTCATGTCCAAGACAGATTCATAGCCAAACACTACAGTTGTATAAGAAATAGTAAAAAATGAATATGGAGAACAGGACCATACTTTACAAGGCTTTTAAATTTTGGAAAAATAAAACTTCTTAAAAAATAGTTAAAGCCTGATATACCCACTGTCACCTGTATACATCCTATATCCAAAAGTATTTTCACTGAACTGATCAGGAACCAAGAGCAGTAAAATGCCATCCAATAATTAGTAGAGGCTGGGAGAAGTCTGTTCCCATCTGATGAGAGGATATGTTTGGTACACCATGGAGACACTGATAGTGCTGCACTAATATTATTAAAATCATTTCAGAGGGCAGAGCTTATTTCATGCAAAGGCTTCAGAGTTGACAGTAACCAGGGGTCAATGCGGCCTCTTCTATCCCCACCTTTGCTGTGTGTCTGTCCATGAACACGTGTGTCCCTGCAGACTCAGTGTGACACTCACTTTTTGTTGTGCATAAATGTCATAGATCTGCTTCAGAGCTTTCACATCTTGCTGTGATTTTATTAAGTTCGGGTACGCTGTTCCTGGCAAGCCCAAAAGTTTCTCAGCACTGCCCAGTTCCCGCTGCCTTTTTTCCAGTCTCTCTAATTCTTTCTCAAACATAGCCATGAGTTCTAGTCCTGGGAAAGAAAGGAGAGGAATTTTTCCAGACAAATCATCACAAGATTCATGGGAAATAAATAAGACAGAACTTGCCCACAGTCTCTAGATGTTCCAGTACTAAAAGTGTTCACATTCCCGGCTGATGAGTTTGTATGTTAATAAGGAAAGCATAATTTTCTGGTTTTACATAAATTTTGAATTGTCTGAAGATTAATATTTTCAAAGCATCACTTCACACACATTAATCCATTTACCTTTATCAAGATCATCCCCAACAACACCAGGCCCCTCAGTCAAGAGTTTCTGGAAAAAATCTTCTGTCTCTTTGCTGTAGTCCTCAATTTGTTGCTGTGTCACCTAAAAAGAACGGTGTTTAAATAGTTCCATTAAACAGTTTCCATTTCCAATTGTTTTCAATACTAATTACAAATATTACCTTTGTGAATGTTTCTTTCACACCTCCTTTACAATCTAGGTTGTGACTGACTTCTGCTGCTTCCATAAGGACAGTCTCCCACGCTTCCCTAAGATTGTCAGACTTCTCTTGCTCTGCTTTGGGTACCTGAAACAAAACAAGTAGCACCTCTTATAAGACATAGGTAGACACACACTTTCACAAGAAAGTGAGGAATATGTGCTCACCTTATAAATTTGCACTTATAAATACTGAAGAGACCTTAATCAGATTTAAACACATGCCATATGTCCATTTTAAAGTGGACATACTGATTTGAGAAGGGAGTCTGGACTACAGAGTCTCCAGACATCCCTTCAAACCTCAACAACATTGTAATTCTGTAACACGTCTTAAAAGGAAAACATTTCTTCGTTCACATGTGAGGCGTTTGTGCCCTTAGCTGAGATCTGAAAGGTCTGATGAGACATGCAGCACTTACTGGAATATTGTACATTGCAAGAGTTCTGTATCTCTCCCCGATGTCCAAGTATCTCAGTTCCACCTCAAGGGAAATGCCTCTGACCACCTCAAATGAGCTCAGGACAACTCTGAGATCGTCCAGGGTTTCAGGAGGTCTATTCACATTCTCTGATAATCTCTGTAAAAAGTAAAGAACATTTCTAGAATCAACACTGACAAAGCAATTGTCAGAATTACAATAATGAGTCAAACACAAAACACAAGCAAATAACATGCCAGATTCATTTTTAGTGTATGTGATAAAGATAATAAAAAAACCAGGCTGAAAACACCTACCTGAATCTCATCTTGAAGGCTGAACAGCTCCTCTCTTGCTAACTCATTAAGCAACTTCCCAAGTGACATCATCCAGCTTTTAGCATTCTCCTGCACTGCTAAGGCTAAAGGAGCCAGCTGAAGCCTGATAAATTGTTCATCTTTAATCAAGGGCTGTTGAGCCACTTCCTCAACTATCTTCATATAGAACTGCAAGTGCTCATCAAAGATAACACAGGCAGGCTTTTCTGCAGCTAAACGGTCCAGGACCGCACCTTTGTCTGATTTCCATAGCAGGTCATACTTCTTCCATTGACTCAAACACTTGCTGAGAGAAGCCAGGAGTTTGTGGACATTCTGAGTGATGAGATCAGCCTGCTCAATTATCAGAGGGCTCTGGGAGATATCACTGTAAAAGCTGAAAGTGATAACTTCATCTGCCTTGACGTGCTGAGCAGGGCATTCAATACACGTACCGTGCATCCACCGTACGAAACGCTGCAGTTTTAAAGACAGGGTCAGAAAACAGTTACCTTGTTGAGTCATTTTAGTTAAATCATTCATAGAATCATTTGGGTTGAAAAGCCCTCTAAGATCATTGAACCAAGCAGTCCAGGACTGTCAAGTCACCCACTAAATCATACATGCCCCCATGTGCCACATCTACATATCCTCCAGGAATGGTGACTCCACCACTTCCCTGGGCACCTGTTCCAATGCTTTCTTCTCTTCCAGTGAAGGAATTCACCATTATTTAGTACACAATATAGGAAGCAGTATAAATGATTTCTCAAATCAACTGTTTTTCTGGCAGCAAAAAAAGAGATCACACTTCCCTATCAACTTGAAAAGAGTTAATTTCATCCTAACAAAACTTTTCCATGCATTACTCAATCTGCTTCTAAAATCCCTGCTGAGCAACAATATAGCATGACAGAGAGGAAAAGGTATTGGCTCAAACAGTCTGAATACAGCAGTGGAGAACAGCAGCAAATCTGAGCACAAAGAGCACACTTAAATTTATTCATTTCAGGTGACATCTGGAATCATGTGTCCATCAGCAGAGGGCAGGAACATTGTCAGATTATTTGGCTTCTTTTCAGGGAAGCCATTCAGTGTGAAACTATTTATGCAGGGAAATATTGCTACATCGTTGCCAGTAAGTTCGACACCTCATCTAGATATTTGCGGTCCTAGATGCCTGTCTCCAACATTTTCTGAACTGTTTTTTCTGCTGCTTCTAATGTAATTTAATGTAATGTAATGTACAGGAGGCCACTCAAGTTCCTTATTCCACCAGATTATTCATACAGCAGAAAGCAACATCTGCAGTGCAATCTGAAAAGTACTTCCTTCTGATGTATGCTGATTTATAGAACCAAATCATGTCCTGGCAAAACTGCTAAAAAGTAATCAACAATTTTACCTGAGTAAGAATTGTATGGATTTTTTTTCCCCTTGATCATCAGTCTGTAAAATTAGAACAATGTACTGGATATTTTGATTTCAAGATAAAGCAGTATGAATCTCCCCTTCAACATTTATGCTTACCCAAGCATACAATAAGATTAGCTCATTATAATCACAATCCAACTCTGGAAACAAAAAGAAATCCTTATCAAAAATCACCTTAGTGACCTCAACACAGTCTTGGATACAGTGCTCAGTCATTTTTTCAATCTCACTGGCATTAGGTTGCAGGGTTATCTCAGGAACAGATAAAACAGCTTCTATTTGTAACAGCGGCACATTTGCAAGAACAGTTGCATTAAAAGCCTGTAAATTCCTGAGAAAGGGGAAAAAAAACTGTGTCAAAGATAGAAATAATCAGGTGCTGCCCCCGGGAAAATGGCCAAGAGAGGCTGCAATTTTCAAGTGTATGCTTAGATCTGTAACCTGACTTATCACTGATTCCAGCTGGAAACATTGATGTGTCTGGAAGAAAAACTGTCCTGCTAAACTGATTTAATGCAAAAGCTTGACTTGCTGAAAGAAGATGTTGGAAGGAATGAATGGAGATATTTTGGTGCAAAAGCATCCTGAAACTGTGGTCAACTTCACTGCAAGAGCCCAGACAAGAAATCATGGCAAAGTCATCTGAGCATGGATCAGATTACAAAACACAGATCATGGGAAGAAGAGATGGTTGGGAAGCTTAGATAGATATTACAATAGAGCTGCAATGCTGTATTGCAATAAGACTTTGCTTGCAAGAGAAGCCTTCTAATATCTTGCTCCAGCATTGGCCTCAGCCACTGCAGAACAAATAAAACTTTGTTCTTGGACTTGTGTCCCATGCAGTACAGGGAGGCACCTGGCACCCAGACACCAAGTTCTCGAAATCATGTTCTTTAGGAGAACAAAACCTTGATTTTAGAGACAAACCAGGGAAGTGCAACTACACACATTGCAGAAAACAGGTCTTATTTCTCTCTTCTGCCAACAATATGCCAATATCTATTTTCTCAGAATCTGGGTTTCCTTTGTACCTTGTTATCAGTTCTCCATTCTTCACAGAAATAAAATCAGTAGAAATACAAATCTTCTACGAACTATAAGTCATTGATGGGTTCAAACAGAATGTCAGTACACACACTCATCAACAGATCCAGAAGAACCTCAGGATGACTGGAAACCCATTAAAGCAAGCAATTGACTTACTTCACAATTAACTGTGTCAACACCTGATAAATCCTATTTTCCCAATATGCATAATAGGAAGCTAATTTTGGAGATTTGCCACTGTTTGTATTGGCAACTCGTCTTTCCACTTCTATTAGCAACTGTGGAATTGCAGAATACTTTCTAACCAGTTGTTCCACAACTTTTGCTTGTTCACACTTAACATAGTCAAAAAATTCTTTTGCTCCTGTAACAGATACAAAACACAGCAATATTAACTGCAAAAGATCTAAGTTTTATATACTGAAATAATTACCTGGGTTTTATTTGTGAACATTAAATTGATTTTATATAATGAGAAAACATACCTTCACTTACTCATGATAAAACAATCTTCACTTATTAATGCTTAATTTATTAATATTTCAGCCCTCTGAAATATGGATTTTAATTAGATACAATTATTTTATAGCAACCTTTTTACAACTATGAAGTGTTGAAAGAAATTTGATCCATCACCCACTCAAGTGACAGAGAGATCTGGCAGACAACCAGCTCGCTGCCATTTCCATCTGAGGAAACCAGTTCCATCCTCTGTTACACCCTGAATTACTACTATTACCAGTTTTGGTAACAATTAAAAAGGTTGATCATATTAACTAAAACCACAAAGTAGCAGATGGAGAAAAAATCACAGAGCTTGGAAATGAAAATAAAAATACTTACCAGGACGTTTTTCACCATTTTTTGAAGGTGGAAACTTAAAGAGACTTGTTGATTCTATAGACTGAAGTTTGATGCTTATGTCTTCAGAAATATGATGAATCTGATGGACAAGTAACTCCAACTTCCCAATGATTTGTGTACATTGGACAATAAACTCACCAATACCTTGAAATAAATCATAATCATTTAGTTTTTTTCTCTTTTAACAAGTATTTCACCAATGCATCAAAACTGCCACAATCAGATGTGTTTTATCCCTAAGAATGACCCAAGGTTCTGCAAAATCATAGATTAGATGTTTTCTCAGATAATCCTCCATCTTGCTCCCTTACAGCTTTTAGCTAAGGGTTTCTAACCATCTCCAAAGTTTTAATTATAATAAAAACACAAGAAATATCTCCTGGATCAGTTTGTCTAACCTGCTATTCTGCCCCTGTGGCAAGAGGATGGATCATATGTTCTGCCAACGTAAAAAATAGGTTGCAGAACTGAGGAGATTTTTTAAACTAAAAATAAACGTCGAAGGCCATTTAAAAATAGTATCTCCATTACCTACAGACTTCCACGTGAGTCTTTTGAGTCCTGCTTTCAATATTCTCCAGAGTTCTTGGATATAGTGATCAAGAAGTTTGGTTTCTGCTTCATTCATCATCTCCATTAATCTGTGATAGAGATCCAGCATGGCTTTCAATTTATTTGTGTACCTAAGGAATGTAAAAAACACAAAACAACAAAACACTAAAATTATTATTTTATTGAAAAACAGCTCCAAACTCCACCAAGGAGCAGAGAACTTCCATCATTCTATTCAGAGTTCCATATAAAGTAAAATTTGCAGATCTAACCAGAAAATATGTATTGATTATAAATGTAATTTATTTCCCACTGAAAACAAAAGAAAAGTTTCATATGGTTCCAATAGTTGTTGGACAACCTTCTCCTGTCCCAGCTCAGAAGCACATTAATAAACTGAACAGGTGAATTTTAAAACCTATTTAGGGACTTAATGGCACATCTGTGTGCTAAATGTCTGTGATAATTTGGACACAACTGACTTCTCCAAAACTGTATAGGAAGAATGCAATAGTGAGTTTAAATGAGCTGAAATCTAAATGGCAGTAACAAATCATTGCAAATTATTTTCCTCTCAGATTTGGACAAGCTGTTAATTTGTACAACAGTTCTACAGCATGAAGGATGCAAAGAGTGCCAGAGAAAAGCTCATCAGTGCAACATGGCCATTAGAAACTGCACCATTAAAAAAAAAAGAATCACTAAGGGCTCTCATATTTCCAAAATGTGATGACTCAGGGCCTGCTCCTGTTTGGAGTGAAATCACTTGAAATGCAGCATAAACCTGTATGTGAGCAGATATTCTATTACAGCCTTACCTAAGGTATTTGTCTTCCTGTAGTGCCACATATCTTGCCATTTCTGGCACTGGAAGCCCTAGTTGTTCCATGTACTTTGTTTCAATGATAATCTCTTGGATTTCAGGAGAAAAATTCAGAGTGAAGCAGACACTTTTCTTGGTGGTGACAGGCTCCTCTGTTGCAGAGCTCTACAGCACAAGAAAGAGCAGCAGAAAGGAGAGAAACACCTTGCATTACAAGGCAAAGGTGAGCTTTTGGAGATATTTGTAAGGCAGAAGGTAGAAGTCAGAATGACTGACATTCACAGCTTGTGGAAATGCCTTTAAAATTTGATAGTAGCCTCAGCATTCTTGGTTCAGAAATTACACAGAACTACCTTTTCAGTTGTCAATTACAAGAAACAAACCAATTCATCTCTGTTTACACACTGCTGCAACCAGTCACAACAGAAATCCCAGTGGAAATTCAGAATCAGACAGAAGTTTAGTAGGAACAGGATTCTGCAAGATCTGCTGGAAATCTTCCTCCACCTAACTTCAGTCCCAAGTACTGTAGCAGTGTCCCAAAAATGTTGTACCAAAATCTACAAATTAACAGGAACTACAGCACAGAAGAAGACACAGAGAAACAACATTCAATCATTTGCCAGGTGATTCAGGAGCTATGTCTTACAAAGGACCACAAACAATTCTCAGCTCAGAACTTTCTCTAAATCTGTGTTTAAAACATTACTCTCAGAAAATTCCCGCTGATCATCAGGTAAGTTTCAGTTTTTCCCCTCAGAGAGGCCTGGTACACAATCTTCCTACATTTCACCTGCTCAGAAGTCTCTGGATTAACATTTGTTGCAGCCTCATCAGTGACAACAGTCAGTAGAGTCTCTTTCAGTAACAATGGGAGCATGTGTTCTGTCCTCTCTCTCCACAGAAGGTATTTTTCATCTTCATACTCCTTCATTTTCTTGGCCACTTGGAGATATATTTGTTTCACCTAGAAACAACAACTCTGTTGTTTTAAAGACCATGAGAAACTTTCAACTAACCTGTCCTAATATGGTGTCTCAATATGGTTGCTGTTTTTTATTAGATAAGAAAACAAGTAACACCCTGTAATTAATGCAAAACTGGAGAATTTGGGCTCTTGAATTAATGTCTTGGGGTGACTGTATGATGTCTGTATTGATTCCATCACAATTGTAATTGATTCCATAACTGTCTCCCTGGGAAACAGTGGGAAGGTTTCAATCCAGTTTTCACATCTAACATGGCTTGCTGTGTGCAAAGACTTGGGGCTTTCCCTCACAATAGAGCACTTTCACATCTTTAGAAGTGTGTAAAGAAAGTGTTTCTTCCTTCATGAAGTACCAAAAGACCCAATATACCTCCATTCCACGTTCAGAGGCAAGCAGCTCCTCTTCTTCCTGGAATCGAGTAATGGTGCGTGTGATCCGATGGGAAAGGGAGCGGGACCAGGATATTGCTCCAGCCACTGGAGGATGGTTCTTGTACAGAGGTGGATCCTTGTGGTTCTCAACAAATATTTGCTTAACAATTTCAACCTAGAAGAGAACAAAATATTGCAAAGAATCATTTTCCCACTGCTTGTCCATGATCACTGTCTGATACATAGCACAAGTTCTGAAGCTAATTCCAGCAGCAGGATAAAAATATTTATTTTGTCTTCCTTTCTCTCTCTTGTGGAGCTGTCATTATGGTAGCATTTTCTGTAAGATTACATTTTATTGTTAAGTTAAATGTTCTTTGAAATATCAAGAAAAAAGCTGATATGAAAAGCTTTCCAACATACAGTCTTCTACATTCTAGCCTTCCAAAGTTGATCTATGATACCTTCTGATCATATCATGAATTTGGCCATGACAAGAAAGCTGTATGGTATAAAAAATTCTGTTTTCTCAGGAAGGCTGAGCTGTTGTTTACAAGGTGCAGGAATAGCCACAAGCCTTGTTGCATTCAGAGCACCCTCCTGTTCCCACACAGTGCCTCATATATACAGATGTGCACAACATTTCAGCAAATTAACCAGACTATTTCTCCATCTGGGTCCCCAAAAAAGAGAGAAATTATCATGTTTATTTACAGAAGTTTTCAGTCTTTTAGATAGTAAATGACACCACACAGATATTTAGACATACATAGATTTATGATTTTCATTAGGTAAAGAACTTCATGTAGTGGATAAGAAATCCCTAAACTGAATACCTCTTTACAGTATTGCTCCAAAACATCACTGAACTTTTTCATGAACTGCTTATTAATAGTTTCACGAATCTGGATGTGTTTATACTTCATCAGCATGTCAAAAGCAGCTTCTGCTGATCGAAGGGTCGTAAATGATTCATCAATAAATCTTACCATCTTTTCTTCAATATCCTAAACAAAGGAAGAAAGCAGAGAAACCCTGTCACTTAGAAATTCACTTGCAAAACCAAGAAAGGGTGGCAAAATGAAAATACTTTTTACTAATAGCAGTCAAGCTTGTTTTTACTATTTTTTGGGAATCACGGTATATGGTACTTACTGTAACATCTTCTCTAAATTCTTCCATAACAAATGCCCAGTCACGTGCACTTTCCATGCTAAAAGGGTCAAAGGTCAGGTCTTCCATAGGACTAATTACTATATTCACTTCTCTCTGTAGTTCATCAACACCCTTTGGATTTTCTGACACAGTTATCAGTTCAGGAATAAACATATTGTGAAGCTCTTCAGTGATCTATTCATTCAGAAGAACATATCATAAAGCTTTCTTTTTAATATTTTTTCTGCCACTGAACACATTACTGTTAAATTTTTCTTTTTAAAAATATCAACCACTCAGAGAATGATCAGTTTGTGCTGTGATTTAAATTTTAAATATTTTAATATGAGACACTGAAAAAACCACAGCAACAATCTACAGGCCTAGCACTTCAGTTGTTATAACAGATAATACTCAGTTATTAGTCCTTTTGACTACACTTTACACACAGTTTATTGATGGACCATATTGCTAATTACCCTGACTTAAATTAGGCTAAACACAGCATCTCTCCATTCATATGTTATTCTGCAATTAATACACAGATTCACAGATGGCCAAATTTTATATTACAATATACTTAAATGGTATTTTATCTAAATCATTAAGGTGGCAACCCATGAAAATCACAAATGTGTGAAACAGTTGCTGCAAGTCTCTTATGTTCATACCATCTACACAGTGGTACCTTTCCCCAGCCAGAACTTGGAGAAAAGTTATTCCACCCCCAGCATTAAACTCAGTTTTGTTGGAATCAAAGGCACCGCTCAGGTCTCAAACACAAAACTAAAAGTTGTTAACAAGTCTACACCTACAACAAAAAGAATCTCCTCTACAGAAGAAGACAGTGACAATCTCTTTATTAATTGTCTGTATTCCTACCTGAAAGATATCATACAGATCTTGACAGATTGAAACCATATAATCTGTTTTTTCAAATAAACGTTTCACGTCAAATTTCCAGTATCGCTTACTTCCTGACTCTTCAACTTGGATACAAGTAGTAAAATAACATTTTTTCCATTGTTCAAGAGTGTTCCGGGCTTCTGTTATTTTCTTTTTTGCAGCAGCTATGTCTTGTCTATTAATCAAATCAACACAGTTAAGATATTATAGATAGAAATACTATAGATAAAAAAATCGTATCTCAACTGGAAGAATATATCTTGGTTTAGCAGCTTCTAACTATACAAGGTCTAAGCAAAACTTAAAACTTATTTTCAATGTGATTTAGAAAGGACATATTATTTGAGGAGTGATTTTGGTTATATTTGTGCCACGTTTTTACCTCTATCTTTCCATTTGTTTTATTGGTTTATGTTCTTTCAATACAAAAGAGGACAAGAACCTATTTCTTCAGGGCTGATTTAGTAATTCATGAAAGTTACTTGATGAATTGACTTTTAATTGACCTTCTAACAACTTCAGATGGTTGAAAAATGCGGACACCTCTTAGGTGGAAGTATCATCTACTGCATTTCATGCAAGACAAAGCTTTTAATAAATACAGCCTAGTTAAACAAACCCAGCACTTACTTAAAGAGCGTTTGCAGATCCACAACTCTGCGCACTCTTGCAGAAATCTCCCATGAAATTCGTTCCAAGAAGGGCACCATGCACTCATCCCTGTTGTAGTGCCGTGACATGATCCACACCAGTCTCAGGGCATTCAGCAGAGAAGGGATTGTATTTGAGATAACATCAATCCCAGTGCCAGTTGATAAATTCTATGAAATGCATATTGTGGGTAAGATGTCATGAAAACATCCAAATTCATATTCGGTATATTAATGTTTATTCTGTAGATACCTCAGAAATTAAAGTCTGCAACATTACTAAATAAATAACGTGGACAAGGAGACATCCTGGTGCCTAATTAACACGTGGTTAAAGATGTGCAAATCTGCACCTTTTGCTCCAAATTATTTTAGGTCCTGATTTTAAATTTTGGCTTGGCTCTTTGTTTGGATGATCTTCAATACAATTTAAACTTTGAAACATCAGCTGTAATTTGTGGTAGAAACTACCTAAAAAAATGGAGCAGAGAATTCTTTGTTTTCCCCAGTCCAGCTATGCCATCAAAACTCCCAAGGCTGGACTACGAACCAAGTGCTCACAGTACTGAGCTTTCAAACATTAGAACCACTGAAACTCAAACAAAATAAGCAACTCTTTTTTAAAATTAAATATAATTTGTTAATCTAGAGTTTATCTTTATTTCTGCTAAAAAGTGGAAAAAAAAAACAAGAGGTGATTACATCAACAGAGAAACCAAATTCAGATAAGTGCAGTTCAAACTCCACCAACTCTCAAGGACAGGTACCTTCAAATGGCGCTCGAGAGTTGAGAGAAACTTGGCATTATCTTGAGCTTGCATGTGATGTCTTCTGAGGTCACTTAAGACTATCTGTAAATCTCCAGTAAACCCAGATTCAGCTTCCTGTAATATTTCCAAGACTTTTTGCACCTCTGGAAGCTTTATCTGTTCAGTAAGAGCACTTAAAGTAGCATTTTTTTCACACCAGAGGTAAACCTCTGCAAGTGGACCATTACCCTACAAGTAATGTGCAATCAAATAAAAAAAAGCTGAATTACCATTATGCAAGAATGAATATTTCTAAGCAGGATTACATTTGTTCCTTCTTTTAAATAAACTTTATGCTGAGAGAAACTTGATATGATTCAACCATACAAAAAGACAGACAGAAGATCCCTTAAATAAAGAGTTGTACTCACACTGAAGGGAACTGCTGATGGGGACTACATCCCTGACCTTATGGCTTTTGCACAGGTAACCTTATTGACATAAAATCCCTCAGCATGTTTAGTGGTATTAGTTATATATGTGCTTGCAGAATCAAAACTTGAAAATAAGAAATTTTTTTGTTTGAGATAACTTTTTTGCAAAAAAAGAAAAAATATAGCTGTCTATTTTTAAAAAAATACTCGGTGCAGCTTTTAGTATTTCTTGGCTCTTTAGAAGAGAAGAGATAACAAAAGTCCCTTCATTTTCCACAGTTATCCTGTGTGGGTAGGATCTGCAGGGAATTACTTCATATTTTATTTATATTCTACTTCCAACAGTTCCTCTGTTCTACTTTTCAAGACTTTTTGTTTGTTTGTTCTGTTTGTTCTACTTTTCAAGAATTAGTAAATGGTTTTCCAGCAATCAAACATGAAGAGGAATTAAAAAAATAACACAGTTCTTGTGGGGAAATGAAGCAAAGTGTCCAGGAATAAAAGCATCTTGGTGTTACAGGCAGTTACCTGTGGAACCTTTTTCAGTTGTTCCTCCAGAACTCTGGATATTAATTTCTGCCAGGTCATTGCACACCTTTTCAGAGACTGAACCACTCCTGGAACTGTGGCAAGAAGACTCACTTCTCTATCTAGATTTACAGTTGGCATCTCCAGTTTAAGATCTTCTGTTGGAAGAAAATGCACACAGAATGAATTGTCTTGTTCTGGCAGCATTGGTAAAATGGCACCACTGGATATGTCTCCCCCTCTCCTACTCTACCTCCAAACTCTTTGAAAGACTTATCAGTGATTTAATTCATTTCTCCATGCTGCCTGCTATACTTCAGAGTGAGAAAAGCACAGCTGGCATCAGCAAAGAGCAGCTTTAATCAAATCTGTCATTCCACATAAAGCCACTCTCAGGTGAACCTCGTTCTACTGCCATGTGCTCCAATCACCACAGTGCTGGCAGAGGTAAAACATTCACTTCACCTGGTATACTCAGCTGAATTTCACTCATTAGAGCATCAGAGTCCTCCACAGACTTTCTAGGTTCAGTCTCAGGTAAATTCCTTTCTTCAGAATCTGTGTTTTCACTGTCTGAATCAAAGGAAGTTTTCTCAGTCTGCTGCTGAGCTGGTGAAAACTGCTAGGATTGAAACAGGTGCCATAGATTAGAGGATTCATAGTAAAAAAAAAAAAAAAAAAAAAGCTCTCTAGCAATTCACTTAACCATTAGGTATTGTTCTAAAATTTAAGTGTGTCTCCTTCAATTTCAAGTTGTGCAGGGAAATAGGTCCAGCATCCAGCACACCTTTATGAAAGTCTGTGAGCACAGAAATAGAGGTGTCTGGTGTCATATCCTTAAATGATTCTCAAATAGGGGAAAAAACAGGGAAACAAAATAACAAATAAGGATTAACAAAAACTTTATTTTGGCATATGAAGGTCACTTACTAAATATTAATATTTCTTATACATAGTCCATATAATACTAAATAGGCAAATCACTCCTAGAAACACTAGATATAAAAGCTGTCACTCATTTACCTGTGAGATGGCGTTCTTTAGCATCAAGAGACTATCATCAGTCAGCATACCAGACTTTATCACTTGAGGAAGAATCTCATTAGCTTCATTTAGGTCATTAGGTACAGCAACTCTTTCTAAACAGTATACAAAAAATTAGTATAAATCTAATCAATTGATACAGAAAGAATAAAGTCATTTTCATAATAAGTTAAAACTCCAATAGAACACTACTAGGTTTGGTGCAAGGCATATTCAAAACTAGTCCTGATTTTAATAGTGCAAATGCTTTTCCAGAAAGGGCAGAAAAAAACTTCAGCATCATCCCCTGGTTCTATGTCTTTACAACCCAGCCTGATAGTTAGAAAACAGTTTTCTGTTCAAAAAAACAGTGGCTTGATTTGAACTCTTACTCTATAAACAGAGGAGGAAAATCTTGCACAGAAATGCTGTTATGACAAAGCATCCCTCACACTGGCTCGAGTCTGAGTGTTTTCCTACCCAGTTAAATAAGTTGGATGTGCACTATCCTGAGTCCCAGTCTCTATCATATCTTCACAATGGGAAGTGCTGTTTAATGCAAAACTGAAAACACCGAGGCTGCAGTTCTTCAGGGCACATACCTTTGGCGTCTTTCAGAAAATACACAGTAGAATTTGACACAAACTCTTTGGGAATTTCATTAAAAGCCACATAGAAACGCACATTCGTGCCACCTGCATCTGCACAAATGCAAAATGGGAGGAAAGCATGATTTAACACTGCAGAGGGATGATGCAAATCCCACAAATAGAGGGGACAAAATTCTAGAAAGGGGTGGGATAGAAGGGGTGCAGGAGAACACAGCCCAAAGGATGGAGAAGTAGGAAAAGGGTTGAAGACAGGGATCATGGGGCTGCGACTCAGTAGATGGGACGAAGAGGGGTTTGAGGGAGGGGGAAACAGGTAACTGGAGCCATGCAGAGCCCAGGGAAAGCTTGGCGGGCCGGGGCACGGGGACCCTCTCCCACCCGCTCCTCACCGGCCGGGCCGGGCCGCTCGGCCCGCAGCAGCAGCAGCGCCGTGCCCGCCCCGCTCGCGTCCTCGCTGCCCTCAGCGCCAAGGCCGAAGAAGCGCAGCACAACCCGCGCATCCTCGCCGCGGCTCAGCAGCTTCTCCAAAGGCGCCGGCTCGCTCAGACCCAGCAGGGCGAGCGCTCGGTCCCGCAGCCACCGCACCCGCACGTCGTCCAGGCTCATGGCGGCGAACGGCCCGACGCCTCCCCGTGGCCAAGGCAACGGTGCGGGGTGGAGCGACGGCTGCTGCCCGCCTTCAGCCCGCTTCGGGAGGCTCCGTGCCCGCCCCAGGAGGCGCTTCGAGCGGCCGCGTTCCCGTACACAGTCCGCCCCGCGCGGCCGCTCCTTCCCCTCAACACCGGCCGGCTATCACGGGAGCTCGTTCCCCTCAGTGCCCGCCGCCCCTCACGAGCGCCGGGTCCCCTCAGCACCTGCCGCTCCTTCCCCTCAACACCGGCCGGCTACCACGGGAACTCGTTCCCCCTCAGTGCCCGCCGCCCCTCACGAGCCCCAGGTCCCCTCGGCACCGGCCGGCTATCACGGGAGCTCCTTCCCCTCAGCACGGGCGGCCCCTCACGAGCGCTAGGTCCCCTGGGCAGTGGCCGCCCCTCACGGCCTTCCCCTCAGTGCCCGCCGCCCCTCGCGAGCGCTGGTTCCTCGCAGCACCCGCCGCCTCTCACTGGAGCTCGTTCCCCTCAGCACGGGCGGCCCCTCACGAGCGCCGGGTCCTCTGGTCACCGGCCGCCCCTTCCCCTCGGCCCCAGCTGCCTCTCACGGCCGCTTGCTCCCCTCAGCGCCCGCGGTCCCTCATGGGCGTTGATGGCCCCTGGCACCCGTCCGCTCCTTCTCCTCAGCACCCGCCCTCCCTCACGAGCACTGGTTGCCCGGCACCGGCTGTCCCTCACGGCCGCTCGTTCCCTTCGGCACCGGCCGGCTCTCACAGCCGCTCCCTTCCACCCGGCACCCGCCGTCCCTCACGAGCACTGGTTCTCCCGGCACCGGCCGGCCCTCACGGCCGCTCATTTCCCTCAGCGCCCGCCACCCCTCACGGCTGCTCCTCACGGCCGTTCCCTCCCCTCGGCACCAGCCGCCCCTCACGGCCGCTCCCTCCCCTCAGCGCTGCCTCGGTCAGGGAGAAGGGCACGGACAAACACAGGGCCCGCTCGGCACAGCGCAAACGAGGCTTTATTGGGAATTCGTAGGAAAGAAGTGCAAAATTTAATTTGTGCTGTTCGTATGGCACAGATGTTAAAATATCATGGCAATATCCCCATTTTCACACTGATACAAAAATAATATAAAACGACTCCTGTCCATCTATGCGGTATAAATTAGGTTCTGCAAGATCAGGGAGTGCTGTTTGTGTGTCCTTACAGCCAAACAGAAACAGGGATCGAGGCAAATTCTTTATTCCATGTGCAAAAGTTATTCCTCACTACAGGGGAAGAAAAGAGGAGTAATACTTCTAATCCTGCCTTATTCCATAACATTAAATATAAATATCAGTGTGGCTTCTGAAAGCTTAAAGTAGTAACCCAGAATGAACAGGTAACATTTCCAGTGCAATTTTAAATATGGTCAAAAAAGAGCACATTGCATTGGTGTGTATAAATTTCTATTAACTTCATAATCATCCTGGAATACAGACTGAAAACAGACATTGCTTCTATTGCATTGTTGAATGGTTCCCAAAGTGCGTAAGAGGCAGCTGGGTTAAGTATGTGATTAGTAATGAATGTTTAATATAACGAAAAGTCTTTCAGACAACTTAAAAGTAACCATTCAAGAAAATAAAGAGACTCCAATCATGCCTACATGGGTCTCAGGACAAGCAGTAACTTTTTTTTTTTTTTTTAATAATAAAATTAATTTACAACCTTAGTTTATCAAGAAAAATGTACATTTTATATCTATGTATTTTACAAGATGCTCCAGATCTGCTATGTCTTTCTATGGGAGGTATGTTTTACAGAATTGTTTGGCTGCATTATAAGGCAATCAGTGAAAACTCCTTTCTTCCACAAGAAACCATTCATAGGCAAGATCCAATCACGCAGTTATTTGCAGACAATTCCAAACATTTCTGCTGACAGCAGCCAAATTATAATGCACCATCTTTATTAAAATGTAAAGAAATGTGCTTAAAAGAGAAAGGCGTAAACTTGTATCCTCCACCGGAGTAGAATTTGTTCTGAAATTCCACCCTGAAACGAGACAAAAAACCAGAATCTGTACATGAATCCAAAATGAGTTGTCAAGGGACAGAACTGTGCAACCCAAGAAGCTGAACAAAACCAACTCCAATCCTCTCTTGTTTTCTGTGCAGATATTTAACCCTCCCATCGCAGTCCCAGGCTAACTTTATGTTTCTCAGGAGGCCCACACACACTAAACTGGGCTGTAATGGCTCAGCTCTTTCTTCTGGCTTACTCATTTGTTTCTGAGTGAGTTGTAGCCAATTGTTTTGCAGACATGCAATATCATGAGGACAATCTGCCATGTATGTAGCTCCACCTCCTGTCTTTGGACACTATACACCTTTGTTTAAATTGTAAATTTCATCAGATTTCAAACTAAACATGCTCTGAATCCGCTCCAAAGTGCAGAGCTTGTGATAGCAAGACTAAGAAAGGATTAAAATACTTAAGGTTCAGCAGCCCCACTCATTAATATAAATGTTCTGTTGAACCAAATAAATTGACTGAAACCATATAATGAGATAACCAGACTGAAATTAAAAATACTTATCCAAGTTACTAATATTCTAATTAATTAATTAGTTAGTAATATTCTAATTAATTAATTAATATTCTAATTAATATTCTAATTAATATACTAACATTATGAAAAACTGCAATACTACAAATCAAATGTGCTTATATTTTGTGAATGTGGTTGAAGTTAAAATGCATCATAAGCCAATACAATATTTGAATCTACTGAAAACATTTCAGAGGAACAATCAAATCCAACTAACAAACCACTTATTTAATATGACTAAATAAATGAATTTCAGTAGCCTGTGAGGCTGTTGAATTTTACACTTTCCTTTTTAATAAGACACCTAAAATTTTGCCATAAAAATTCCTCTTAAACAAGCCAGTATATGCTGAAGTGGTATACAGAAAAAAAACGAACGTACCAGTGAAGTCGTATGGCGTGGAGGAAAGCAGAAAGCCCCTCCATGACCAGCAGAATAAAAACTGTCAGCACAGCAAAGAATGCCAGAACAGGGATTAGCAGCAAGACACCATACTTGGTATCCACACGGAGACCCACTCTCATCACCATCTGCCACAGAACTTCTGATAACTCTAATAAAAACCAAAAAGTTACCATGATTAATGTTGGTACTGAGTACCTTCACCCACTGAGCCACTCTGACTCATCTAACCAATATAAGAGCACCTGCTGAACATGGGAACTACAAGCAATCCCCCTCCCCTCAAATGTTTAAAGATACACCTCAGTGTCAAAATCAGATCTACTCAGAGCAATATTTTACATAAAGTCACAGTTTTAGTTTGGGGGCTTCCATAGATCATGATTAGTTGAAATAGGGATTTTTTTTAATTAAGAAAAAGTGTATTTCATAGCAGTTTCACTTGAACAGGCCAGCCTCCCTCTAAGAGCATTAAAAATACAAATGCAGGAATAAAAACCAAAAATATAAAAAAATCCACCCCCACTTACGTGCATGAGCAAGACTTAATGCCCAGAGTCTCAGGTAGGAGGCTGTGTTAGAGATGCATCCCAGACAGTACTCAATGGTGTGAATTGCTTGATTCATAAAAACATCTGCAAAGTTCAGCTAAAAGATAAAGATACATTTGTATCAATTTTAACAACATAGAGAACAAAACATGAGAGAACAAAAACATTCACCTGCAAATCCTTATTACATGGAAGAAGAATTCCACTGAAGGGTAATAAATTGATTTTATATCAAGTTTAAAAAGTGTGCCATGTAGAAGATCGTTTTTACAGAGATAACATTAAAAAAAAATCAGATGATACAGTTTTCCAGTATTACCTTGTTGATAGATAAAAACAAATGCAATTTATGTTTTCCATAAGGAATATGATCTAATACTTGGAAACTTTAAGTACTATAACCAGCCATGGTTCTAAATCCCATTCTATTGAGGTTCTAAGTTTACAATATCAATTTTTTCATCTTTAAAAGCAGGGGTAATTATCAGTAATGCTACTGATAGAAAGCCACATAAATATTTTAAGTTCTAAATATACTTATAACTAACAGTTTCAAAACTGATATTACTGAAAATTTCAACACTTACTTTGTATAATAGATTTTATTTGAGCAAATAATTATTCCATTTTCTATACACAAGAAACAAGAGTCTACTACCCCAGCGAGACAAGAACTATACATATTCTGCACATTAGGAAACTGAAGCAATTCTTTGTCTTTCAATTCACATGGAATCAATGGAATCTGCCCAGCAGATTATTAGCAATAACCCTCATCACAAGATGTAATTTGCAGAAACAGAAAGACTTTTGTCCAGATGAAAAGCCAAGATTAATTAACAGGAAGCTAGGCAGTTGCCACCTTGCCTCAAGTTTAAGAATCCATAAAACCAGACAAAAACCCAGGATTTTTATCTCACTCCTCAATATAAGAAAACCTGTACTCCTAGATGCAGAGTCTTAATTGCAAATAAAACTCTTTCTGGTCTCTACTACAGATAAGTTGTGGTTTATTGTAACAGTCTGAAAATACCAAAAAATAATGATAAAATAGCAACAAGTAACTATAAGTAAACTGCATTTGGGCACCAAGGTCTTTGTAAAGGCTCAGCTGAGTTTCTTCAGAACTGCTCAGCACGCAGTGTACAGGCTATCTATCGACTGCCCACTTCTCATTAGCTTTTAAGAACATACAAACCAGAGATTAAGTACAAACATTACCTCCTCTGCATCCCCCTCTCTGTGCCCACTGTCTGAATGATTGATGCCTTCTTCGAGATCATGACACGACAGGAGACAAAGCTCTTCCTCACTTTCTTTTCGGACAAGCTTGTAGCCACTCTACAAAATGACAATGGATTGTCTCTTCAAGCAGGCTGCCACTGTCATTTCTTAAATTTACTTAAGAGTAGTTGCAGGCAAAGGCTAAAAGATTTAGAGGAACGAAGTACTATTTATGTGTTTCAGTCCAAAACTTTTCAAACTGAGCAGAAACTGGTAAGACAAGGAGTAATGGGTCCAAACTGAAATTTAGGTTAGATATACAAAAGGAATTCTTTCCTATGGAGGGTGGTGAGGCCCTGGCACAGTTTGCCCAGAGAAGCTGTGGCTGCCCCAACCCTGGAAGTGTCCAAGGCCAGGCTGCAGGGGCTTGGAGCAACCTGGGCTAGTGGGAGGTGTTCCTGCCCATGGCAGAGGGTGGAATGAGATGAGCTTTAAGTTCCCTTCCAACCCAATCCATTCTATGAAATACCCAGTAAGGACACACTCTGTGCAATGAAACAGCAGCTGAATTCTCCTACACTGAGGAAATGTGTGAGTGTCTTTCAGTACTTACCCTGTACATTCTTATGCCTCGGCCTCCACTGTGCAACCAGTATAAATAAAGTGGTTTACCAAGCAGCATTACAGGAACACAAAGAAAAGCAACACTAAGTAAAAACTTCTGTAGAGGAATCTGTTAGGGGGAGAGGAAAATTAGATTAGACCACAAAATCCAGAACAGGAAAAGCCATCCCCTTTTCCTTTAAAGTACATCTGCATAGGGAACACAGGATTTCCAAAAGCTTGGAAGAGAATTACTCACCTGGCCACTGAAGAAGCTCTTTGTTTCAGCACTAGGAAACAGGAACATGTTAATAAATTGAATCAGAATACTGGGGGCAGCAGTGGAGTCCTCTGCAGAGTATGCCAACCATTTAAAGAAGATCATAAACACCAGGTAGCCAAATATGCACAACATGAATAAAAGTTCAGGAATAAAAACCAAATAAATATTATAGGTCTTCTTGAAATGCCTGAAAGGTAGAAATGGGGAAAAAATAAAAGTAAGTTTTAGCAACACAGCCCAAATATTATTTCAATGAAACAAAACACTTTTAAACAGCAAGACTGAGATTACAATCCAGAGCAGATTTCTTTTTATTCAGTGAAATTTTATCAGGTATTTCAGTGGAAATAAAAATTGTAAGAGGCACATATCTTTATTTACCAACAAGTGAAATAAAGTTTTGTATTAATTTGTTTTGGGGATTTTTTAGTATAATACTGAACCATCATCTTACATATGTGAAGGAAGGCCTCTCCATTACTGTCTTTTTTTTAAGAACAGTTCTCACAATTACTCTTATTCTGTTCTCAAAAAATAATTCCAGTTTCTCTTACAAGATTAACTGTTGTAATGCCAGACTTGACAAAAAATACAATGTTGGTATTATTTTAACTTCTTGTACTTACAAGTGGTTAAACAGGCCCAATACAACTCCAAATGTCATGTGAGTCACTCCAAAGATCACAGACATTTTCATTTTGAATGAATTTAAGAAAGTGAGACGGTTGCTTGCCAAATTCCATATCTGAAGAAGAAAACACCAAATCAGCACTGAAGAACACCATTACAGAAGGAATAAACCAGTCACCTTTTTCTACTGGGGACAAGAATTCTACCTCAAATGGAGGTCACAACTGAAATTTGAGTTTTGTAAAAATAGTTCCATCTTTGACTTGTCAGAAGAAAAGGTTTTGTTAAACAAAGAATGCAAACAGAAATGTATTTTTTTTGTCAGGTTTATCTTACTTATACACATAACAAAATCTAATGGACAAAGACTGACCATCACAAGTGGGTAATTAAAAAGAATGGAACTAACCGGATCAATTCCAAAGGGATAAGCTCCATTGTAGACACCAGAAACATTTGGATCCAGTGCTAAATATCGATTAGATTTCACATCCTCAATGCTGGAGTGAAAGAAAAACATACTCAGATTTGACACGTTAAACATAATGACAACATACTTTCAGTTCACTGCTCCTGCTTTCCTTTACCTAACTCACCTACTGTCACACTTTTTTTAAAAGAGTCAAAGGATTTCTAAGCACAAAAGTCCTGACTAATACAAACAACAGCAAAAAATCCCACCCAGAACCTCACAATCTGGGCTTAACAATCTGGCACTCACAATCTTTCAAAACAAAGTTTATGGATTTTTTCCCACATTCTCCTAGAACTCAAAAATATCATTTTAGAAGTTCACAGTTTGCTTTTGCACAAAATTCACTGTCAAAACACCCAAAGAAAAATTGCTACCTTTTTTCCCTTTCGCATTTGGGGAAGTTTCTACTTTATTTTCACATAGTTTTTCAGTATCACAGCACATACAACCCGTTCAAATTTTAACCAAAGCCAGTGGTCTTGACTATTTGAAGCCACATCCTGTTTTGTAAGGCACCATGAGATGCAAGATGTGAACATTTGTATACCAAAGGGTCATGACACCTCAAATTAATGAGGTTATACCACTCTGAGAAAAAGTAGATTTGACAATTTACATAGACTATTTTTTTTTTACTATCAAGAAAAGCTGTGCAGAGACTGATGATTGCCAGGTAATTAATTTACTTAATTAATATTTAATTTCTTTTAGTAGAGGCTAATGCTGCTCAGCTATTCATTCCAGAAGCATGACCTAGGACAAATAAATCCAAAACTAGACCTGTGTTTTCTATTCCTCTGAAAATCTTCATATAAACATACACACATACCTGGAAAATATAAACTAAAACATCAATTAAAGACAAACCATAACAGCATAGTTAAAACATCTGAACAAAAGGATTAAACTGCTGCAGGAAATACATCTCTGGTTTAATGGCATAGCAAACATGCTGCTCACCTCCAAACCTTCTGCTCAAACATTGCTGAAACATTCCATCCAGATCCAAATATATTTAATGACTTTGAAAAACAGTCATTATAGATCAACCCAGTGTATATGGAAAACAGCCCCATTAACAGTATCACATATCGGCCTTCAAATAACATTTTCATTATCTGTCAGTATTGGGGGAAAAAAAGAAAAAAATAGAGAATATCATCTGTTATCTGAGCAAAGATTAGCTAGATGTGTCTAAGAGAAACATATTTTTGGACATATAAAGACTTCTAAAAACTAAAACTTATTAGTGAACAGTCGTTAAGGAATATGAGCTCCCATAACATAAATGGAGATTTTTACCACAGGCTTCCTTATATTAAGGAAGGGTCTTTTTAAGCCATTTCCTTCCTGGGACTACTTTACAAGAAATTACACATTTTCAGGCATTCTTAATTGAACATAATTCTAATGAGAGATGCAGGTCTTCCCACAACTCTTTTTATAAACAATAAAAGATGGAATTTGAAAAATCGTTTTCTCCTCACGTTGTCACTAATGTAATGACATTCTGTAAAACACATCACTGAGTAGCCCTGGTAGAAGGAAAGACAAGCTTAAAAGCATCAATTAATTTTTTCTGAAGTCTTTCATTACAACTTAATTATCACTGCTCCTTCAAGGAAAGCGAATAGTTTAAAATATTACATTAATCTCAAGGAATATGGGGGCTTTAAACACAGAAAATCCTAAAATAATGGAAAAAACCTTAATTAAATACCCATGCAAAAAACAGTACTTTTCAGAAACATGGTGACTCTCCAAATTATCTGGATGGGAAGTAAATAATTCATAATTCATTTTACCTCATCTTGTGCTCTTTTCAGCCTAGGGTGGTTTTCATACAATATTGTCAGAAGTGCAAACAAGAACATGAGCAGCCCGTGCCCGAAGTCTCCAAACATAACGGCGAACAGGAAGGGGAAAGTGATGATGGTAAAGAGAGCTGCAAGGGCAGCACAGCAGATTTCAGGCACAGCACAAGGGATTCTGTCTGAATTATCCCCAAGCAATCCCATACTTCAATCTCTCAAAGTTCTTAAGTTTCAAAGACATTTCATCCCCTACTCACAGACCTTTCCCCCACACTGCAAATTTAACTCAGTTTAAAGCTTGTTTATTGTGTAGCAATGACAACTTCACAGTTGAGCAGTAGCTGACAATTCTGCGGATAATAATATCAGCCCAGGAAATAAAACCCAACCAAACCCAAGCCCACTTCTTCCTCTGTGGGTATTTCAGGCCTGTATTATAAGGTTCATTTTCCTGTGCAGAATATCCCAGTCAACAAGGCTACAAGTATATATTAAAGTGGGCTATACAACAAGCTGAATTTTTCAACTGATGAGCTCCACACTTCAGTAAGATCAATTACTATTACCAGTTTTCTTTTTTTATCCCTTAAATATCTTCCTTACCCAAAGTAAGACATATAAAAGAAAAATTATACAGCTATTACCACTACCTTTAATGCTAAAATAATTAGCAAAACCAAATCTCATCTTGCTGCTTGGAGCACTGTTTGTGCTTTTGATGAGCTACTGAAAATTTTAAAACAGCTACTAACAAGCAGTATGATTGTCACCATTTGGCCTTTGCCAGTGTCCAATTCAGCAAGGTATCAAGGCAAGCAGCAATGACAGCACAGCTCACAGCTCAGCTTTCAGAAGGACCAACCTGGATTAACTTCCCCATAGCTTCCAACTCCATAAGCATCAACGATGTTCTGGAACCCTGAGGTGAATTTATTGGTACGTATCAAAGTCGGAGGAGGTTGTGTTGTTGGGATCGTATTCATGAAGGAGGAAATTGTAGCTCCACTCTTCCTCTAATTACAGACAGAAGACAGATTTGTGTAAGATCACTGTTATTCTAATCAAAGTGAAAACATCTGCTCTATCAGCAGTTTCACTGATCCAAAAATACCATTAAATTAAGCCCCAAGTTTAACATTTATCCCTTTGTACCCCCTCTAAAAACAGATTATGCACAGTGTTCTAATTCTTACTTCATATCAAGTATCAGATGAGACTTAGCAGTCACAATATTTATAAAGCAAAGACCTGTTATTACAAATTTTCTCTCATAAAACAAAAACCAGTACAAGGGAACTGGCACCTTCTGCACCACTGTAAATAGCACTGTGGGCCCAGCTGGACTCAGGTCCAATACAGAAGTTATTCAAGAAAAAAAAAAACACTACACACACTAAATAAAGGCTCTACTTATAAAAAAATTGTTTTATACAGAGACCCAGATCTGTCTGTGCCTACTTTTAGTCTATTGTTAACAATTATTTTCTTTCCTTACGTGTATACTTAGTTCAAGATAAAAGCTTTAAAGTCAGTGAGCAGTCAGGTGACTTACTGAGCCTTCCTCCAATGCATGGCGCAAATTCTGGAGATCAGCCACTGGACACCAAACCTCAGCAATTAAACATTTATTTGTGACATCAAAACTGCACAGGTTGAGGACGTGGTAAATGGCTTTCATCTTCTTCACTTGGATAACCCAAGTATAGATGGATTCCGATGCCTTATACAAGACCTGGCGCAAGTATTCCTCAGTTTTATTCAGCACCTTTGTTTGAGAAAAAACCAAAGATCTCACTGAAAATGTGACAGTGGTTGCGCTGATCACAGCAAAAGCACCTTGTACATGTCCAGGGCTGGGCCATGTTTTTAGGAGGGCAAGCAAACCTCTGCTGAAAACAGAAGGCAATGCCAAGTGCTGTGAGATTTAACAGATACGTGCAGCACAAGACCAGGGACACACCTCACTGTCACACCAGCTCCAAAGCTGTATGTATGTTAGAAATTGTATTTAACACTGTGATTCATCAAGTGATTTCCTACAGTGCAACAGCTCCAGCAAAAGGAAATCTGTTCTTTACTCACCGTTTCAAGATCCTGAATACGAACATTGAGTCCCTCGACCACGGCCTGGCGCTCCTCGGTGCTGTCGGGGTAGGGGTACACGTGACAGCGATAGCTGCAGGAACACAGGGCTGTGCTAAATGACCAAACTCCACCAAAACACATCACCCAACCCCCTGCACAGCCAAATTTGTAACACACCACTTAATAACCATGGAGCAGATTCAACTCAGAGGCAGAATTTTGCCTGTACTTGGTAAAGATCGCAAGTGAAATGACTCATGTATTTATTTGTATGCTGCATAATTACAGAGCTGGATGCAACAAGGGGAGGAACAAATTCAATATAAAAAACCTTGTCTAAAAATCAACACAAATCAGAAAGGGATGCAGGGGAAAAAACAACTAGAATATACCCCAGGTATAAAGGAATGTACGTATATTAGATTTACTTCTTACCAGTCACAAATCTTCTTAACTTTTTGACCAATTTGTTCACCCCAATAGGACACTAAAAAAACAGCCCACTTTGTGGTTTCACCCTAAAAAAAAACATAAGAAGTAAAGCTGATGAATTATGTCTTAACCAGCAATTCCACTGTGACATAATTATAGAGCTAAGTAACAAAGCTGAACAACTAGAAAAAGCTGTGTTAGTAGCAACAATCTTCCATCTGTTTAGTGAAGATCAAATAATGAAATTCAACAGTCAATATCAATTGTATCAATATCTCTTTTTTTTTAATATTAGAGAAAATTAGAAAAAGTTTCCAGGGAAAATCCAAGACACATTATATTCTACTATCTCAGAATTCTTAGTAAGAGAGGAGTATTTTAAAAAGGTAACAAATTAGAATTCAATTTAAAAAAAAGTGACAGATTAGGATGCCATAACTGATTTACAAAAAATTAATTTGACAGTAAAATGTGTCAACTTTGTCTAAGTTGACGGTAAAAGTTCCACAGAAAACTTGCTGTACTTGACTCTTTCTTAACTACTGAATGAACAAGTCAAAAGGCTATTAAAAGGCATTGCACTGTACAGACCTAGTTAATAAATATCCAAGCAGCCATTTCTGCCACGTATTTTGACCAAGGTGGCCAATCATAAAGTTACCACAATTCCACAATGAAGTTCTGCACTCCTCAAGCTGAACCATGACAAATTAACTGCCACTTCTACAACCCTGAATTTTAAAAATCTTACAGATTCTAATACTACAAAATAGTTTTTCCTCCAAAGACACTGGGAAATCATTTCCATTTACTGCAGACAGACTGGAGCAGCAATTCTTCCAAATCATATGAAAATACAAATGAAATAAACTGATCATTACAATGTTTACTCACTGTATCTGGATCTTCCAGAGCCTTATCCAACTCTGCGTAGGTAAGAAAGGGATAGCCTTTACAGACTCTCCACAGCATTTTTTCAAATGCTTCAATCTTTGCTATGTGAACTAACCCAGATATGAATCTAGGAAAAGGAAAAATTTGAAATATAAGATAACATTTACAAGAAAAAACATTTGAAATTCAAAGTATATCACCACAATAATTTAGTATCTGCCATAGCTAGGGAAGGAAGCATCACCCTGAATAGGAAGTAGCTGGTATAGAAAATGCCAGCTGGTATATAAAATTTTATTTGCAAAATAAACAGACTACAGACCTGAGCACACAGCTGAAATTACTTCTAACTGATTATTTCTGTGATAGTGAGATTATTTTTTTCTTCTTGGAAGATACCCTCTCATAACAATGCCATAGACAGCAGTATCCATTCAGCATTTCAAAGGCAACACAATTAATGTTACATTTACAACTGACACTGCCAGGTGATTAAAACACTGTGTGTTTATCACAGAAGAAGAGTTTAAACAATAGAAGGAAGCATTGATTTAGAGATTTTCCTTTACACACGTCCTTGGTTTGATGGAAGCTTTGTGACAGCTTTTTTTTGGCGCTGTCCTGTTTTCTCTCTTCAAATAATCTGGGTTTGTTATAAAGGTACATTGGGGCCAGGCTCCTGTCCTGTCTGAAACTGTTTGGCACACCTGAAATCACCACAGGCCATCTTTTAAGAGAACAACCCATTCCTTACAGCCCTTCACCAAGCACTTCTGAAACAGGACATGCCATACCCACCCCAGTGAAGCACTCAGTCTGTGCGTGCGGTTGTAATCCACCAGTGGCTCATTTCCCACAGAAGAAAATTCTTCCAAATTTCCATGTAAATGGGATTCATACTAGCAAATAAAAAGAAAGAATATTCATTGCTTTCAGGGAAGAAAAACCCCTCTCAATCCACCATTATTCTAAAGAAGAAAAGGTAATTAGGTAAATGGTTTAATTAAAAGTATAAAACTCATTTCCATGTTCAAATCAGGCAACAGAGAGATCCTGGATGTCAAGTGCATTGCTCTCAACAATTACAGTCAGTGCTGCAAAATTACACTGTATATTTCTTAGCAAAATTTATGCTCCAAAATATTGCAATTACACTTTCATTTTCAAGCAATTCAACAGGGAAAATCACAAAAATGCCACACAACAAACCCTGTCAAATGCGCCAAGCAATACCTCAGGTGGTCTCCTGACAAAATTCTGTGTGATCTGTAACATGTACTTGTATTCTGTCAGTTCAAGCAGGTTTTTCCTCAATTTTTCTTTGTTTTTAGTTACTTCCCTCAATTCTGTCTCCAGCTTCTGCAGCTGTTCCTAAGACAAAGAGTAAAGGAAAGACACAGAATCAGTTACCGGATTTTGGAAAAAAGAGTAGGATTCATTTCCAACACATAATAATTTGACAGAGTGATAGGAGTTTCCCATTTCTTAATTAACTAAAGTTCCATAGGTTTTATCCCTCAATCTACCAAAGATTGCTCTATATTGAGTACACTTGATCCTCCATGGCATCTGTGCAGCCTGCTGCTCTGCCCCTAATTTGTGTCAAAATAATGCAGACCTGGAATTAGAACTGCAGACAGCACAGGGTGGAAGATACCCATTTATTCTTTTAATATAATTACAACAAAACAGAATGTTATTCAAAATTAGATCTGTGTTTTACGAGCTTCTACATTGAATGCAACATCAGAAAAAGCATTCAGAGAAAACAGCACCATGTTTTGCTGTGTGACCAGCACCTGCAGAGCCTTGGGCATGCAGAATTCCCACACACCTGGAAATTTTAGATGCACAAAGAGCCTTAGGTAAGTACCAAAGCAATAAATGAGGCTGAGGGACTGCATCTACAGACAGTCTGCCTGGAACAGTGTGATGTGCCAATCCATCAAAGTACAATGGATGACTGCACGCTCCCTGAGTTTGCTTTCACCCTTTCACAGGAATTTTGTGTTAATACCAAAACCCCACTGGCTTTGAAGTCACACTGGCAGCAAGGAATCAGATAAAAAGGAAAATAAAATGCTTCTGCCCCCACTGCCACACCCTGGTAACTTAAATCAGAAGTAGTAAGACAGCAAGTCATTAAGCTTGAAATTAAGTTCCAAAACTTCAGCATCTGTTTAGTGGAATTTACCTGGATTTCTAAAATGTGTTTCAGCAAGGGGGCAGGAGGAGCAACATCTCCTTCAGGAAGTGGAATATCTGCTTTTTTAATTTCTTGTACTAAATACCCTGGAGTGAGAAGAAAAACAGAATCAGAAAGGAAACTGCATTGCCCACACTTCCTAGAGTGCTGCAGAGTTGACCTTTAGCTGTTCTTGATGGTGCTAATCACACTGCAGCATCAAGCCCTGGCTATTTTATTCATTCATTTTAGCAACAATGCACACACACAAGTCTTCAAAAAATAACTTAAAGAGAGGTGGGGATAAAACACACAAAGTATTCCTGCCTTGGAAGTCTGCAGAAGCAAGCAAACTTCAGAGGCTTCTCTTTCCCAAGAAGTATTTTCTAAGAAGCTTTTACCATTTCACAGAACCTCTTTGTTGCTGCACAGTGTCATTTTCTGCTAATGGTGCAATAGTGTCACTTTCTGCCAGAAACAGACGTGCTGCTCACTGACCCATGTTTGGAATTTAAAAGTTTTTAAACAAAGCAGCTTAAGCAACCTTGACAACAAATGCAACTCATACTGGGCAGGGGAACTGCCAAAATAGCTGCTGGCATGACTAGCACATGCCTCTGATGAGAGATTCCAATCAAAGGAATCCTTCAATTGTAACTTTTCCTCAGGATACACTGAAAACATCTGCATCTTGGCTGTAATGCTCTGCATACCCTTTTCTCTATTCATTACCTACCATGAGAACACAGTTATTAATAACTTGAGGTATTTTTGAGGGTGCCTGGAAAATCGACAGTACTGAGTTGCACAACATAAAAAAACAGGGAATATCTTACAGTCAAGGAAATATCCATAGTAAAGCTTCCTTTTTCCTATCAGAGTTTTAAGTAGCAAACACTAAAACAGCCTCATCTATTTATCAGCAACACGTTAGCAACTGTTCTACCTCTGAGCTTAAAAAACCCCAAAATCTATATGTAGTGTAAGTAAATTTCACAGCTTACAAAACCTGGGAAGGTTAAAAAAACCTGTAGCTGAAACCTCTACAGTAGTGCCACTCTGGTAATGCCACAGGTGAGAAACAACAGACATGAAATTAAAGCTCACCAAGTATTCTTTCCATTTCTTCACATTTCTTCACTTCATTCACATATTTTCTCTGAAACACACTTACATTTGGGTTAAGCTGAAGGAGAAGGACAAAATGCTTATTAGGGATTTGAAATAGTAACCTCCCCTAAAAAACCACAGCTGTTCCTGCAACTTCCTGGTGACAATTTGCATGAACTCTGTGCTCTAAGTGCTTTTCAGCTGAGAAGGCACAAAAACCTAAAAAGATTACGAAGCCATCAAATAACAAAGCTGGTTTTATTAAAGCAGAATTATCCATGCCATTGGCTAGTTTTAATCAAACAACAAAATAATATGGTCTACTGGAGAAACCATTCCTGATCTTATTTCGACAGTTTTAAAATATTGCTTAATGACTTCAAATTAACCATTTTACAAATTTGTTGTGATGCATTTCCACAGTCTATTTAAAATATTAAATTTTGCATACATCCTATTTATACACATACTACTTATCCAGCTATTAAATCAAAACCATTAATTCATTATTTCTACAATAAATGCTGTATCAGGTAACTAGAAAGACATCAAAATGTTAAACATACACTCATGTAATCGTTCTTACAAATCTTCCTCCTCCCTGCCATATTTACTAACTAGCTGTTTATTTAAGTTATCCCAGATTTCCCTGCAATGATTTTGCAAGCTACATTTCTAATGTATATTTGGAAGACATTCCAAAGTCTCAGCAAGCAAAGATCATATAATTACGATGAGACAGCGCAGAGACATGGCTAACTATTGCCCAGCCCAACTTTATGTTAGGCAGGCAGGCAGTTTCCTGCAAGGCCAAGTGCCCCTCCAGGAACAGGAACCTGTGATCAATAAAGCTGGAGAGCAGGTGTTTGTATCTGCCAGAGGGGTGGATGGATCCATCACTGTGCACACACGCTCAGGCTGAAGGCACTGAGGCTGCAGGTGGGTCAGGGGCTCTGCCATGGCATCTCGCTGCAAACAACCCCAAGTTTAAGGTACTTCTGTGAGAAAGGTGGGATACAGCCATCCCAAAACATTCCTCCCGAGAGTGCCAGGGAGGCCGGGGCTCCACACTGACTTCCCATCACCCATCCCAGCCACGTCCCGGTGTCACCTCTCTGGGTGACCCTGCCTTGGCAGGGGGTTGGACTGGATCATCTCCAGAGATCCCTTCCAACCCTAACAATTCTGTGATCCTGCTTTCAGGCGAATGCCACGCAGGGACGGGCCATACACCTGCTTATCAGAGTCGGTGAAAGACAGGAATTAAAGCAGTTTCCACCGCCCCACCGGGGCCAAGCCCACACCTTCCCGAGGGCCCTCAGGCCGGGCCCCCTCAGGCTGCCCGCACCCCGCCGAGAGCCCCGGCCGTACTCACGTCTCGGAACTCGGCCAGGCCGCGCTCGCCCACCTCGCTGAGGCACTCGTAGGCCGAGCCGCTCTGCAGGAAGAGCTGCGCCAGGCACACGGGCTCGCCGCGGAACAGCGCGCCCATGGCGGCGGCGCGGCCCCGGGGCTGCCGGCGCGNGCCGGCCATGGCGGGGCGGAGCGGGGCGGAACGGGCCCGGCTTCCCGGCTTCTCCGCTTCCGGGGCGGGGAACGGGCGGAGAACGCGGCCCCAACCGGCGGCGGCGCGAGAGGGAACGGCGACCGGCGCGCTGAGAGGCTGCTGTGAGGGGGGGGAAATGCAGGACTGAGAGAACATCATAAAATCACAGAAAATGCTGAGCCGGAAGGGACGAAATGGATCATCGAGCCCTGCACAGCACCATGCCCCAGAGCCACACTGTGTGGGCTTGGAATGGAGCTTAATAACACCCACTGCCAGGGCTTGGGGCATCCACAACCTCACTGGGCAACTTGTTCCAGTGTCTCACCACCCCCACAGTAAAAAACGTCGTCCTAATATCTAACCTCAATTTCCCTTTTTTCAATCTGTACCCATTACTCCTTGTCCTGCTCTACAGTTCTTGATGAAGAGTCCCTTTCCATATCCCTGTAGGCCCCTTCAGATACTGGAAGGTTGCTATGAGGTCTCCACAGAACTTTTTCTCCAGGCTGAACATCCCCAGCTGTAGCCTGTCTTCACAGCAGAACTGCTCCAGTGCTCTCCTTAGCTTTGTGGCCCATCCAAACCACAAGAAAATCCCAAATGTTGCATTTCATCAGCTAAGGACAATGAGTAGATGTTTTCTGTGCACAGACACAGCAGGTTGCCAATGCAAAGCATTAACTGGAAAAGAGAATTTCAGATCAACACGTGAAAACAGCTGAAGGGCTACAACTTCCCAGAAGTGTGAGAAGTCTGCCCACTGCTCCAAAAATTGGTGGATACAAGGGGTTTACTGTCAAGTGGAGCTTCAACTCTAGGAGAAAAGAACTGGCTTGAGAGGACAATCCAACCCCGCTGCAGCTTCTGGGCTGGCCACCTTCAAGTCAACTCTACACTTTGCTACTCCAAACACAGAGTCTAGAGCTTAAAAATAATTTATTATTTTTTGTTTTAAGTAACAGCCATTTTCTGTACGCTGTAGAAGTACTGATTTTATGTATCTTTAAATGTTCATATAAATTGTCTACAAAATCCAAGAATGTTTCTCCGTAATTTTTACCTATCTGTTCCATAATTTAGAAAACCAAGGGTTGCTCATAATTGCTGCAAGTAAAACAAGAAATGCCAGAAACAGGCCTTTAGCAAGACACTGGGAATATGGCTCTCCTGAAAAAAAAACAAAAAAACAAAACAAAACAAAAAAAAGTTTAAGTGTGTAAGCTATAAGCTAAATTTTAGTTTATACAACAACCCAAAGATACAGATTAAAGTATGCAAAAGCATTCTTTCAGACTAAACTCCCCACATCTAATTATGTTTCAAAGAAATACAGCCTTTCATGCTTTGTGGCATCCCACATTATTTATTATTTTACCTGTGTAAAAGCGTGTCACTGGATAAAGGAGTTGTGGCCAGCACACCTCATTTCGATTGCAGTCAAACTCTGCATAAATCTTGTGATACCTGGAAAAAAGGAACCTTTTGGTCAATGCAAGTCACATTACATCTGCTGAACATAATGGGAGGTTGTTTTTACCAAGACTACCTTGTCATTGGAAGGGGTGGCTGAGCTGGGACTTCAATGAACTGAACAGAAGCTGTGATGGGAAGAATGCTGAGGGTGTTTTTGCAGCCAATCCCACACTGGAACTGCCATAAGACTGTTGAGTAACTGTAACAAAAAGCATAACTATTTTTTGAGGGCTGGAAATGGAAGCTTAGACTCTAAACACAAGCAGGAAAGGACAAAATACGCAGTATTTATGAGGAGGTTGACAGTCCCTGGATTTTCTACATTGTACAAGGGGAGAACTTGCACAGTCTGGAAAAGAGGTAAAATGGAACAGAATCCCACTTATTTGATAGGGATTGACTTGGTGGAGGAGGGGAAGTGTTTGCAGAGTGAAAATTCCCTGTTTCAGGAAAGAATAAAGCATTTAGCACAGCTCCCAAGAGCTCAGCAGTGGGGTAAGCCAAAACACAGGACAATCTTGTTGCTTCCACCACATGACTCCTGATGGGATGCCCTGTGTATGCTTGCTGCTGGCAGCATCATGTGTTTTATTTAGTATTTCAGTGAAGAATAAAGATTATCTGATTTTAATCATTACTTTTTCTTTCATTTTCATTTCACAGGGAGAAAGGCTAACCTGGTTGTGATCAAAGGAATTTGGGTTGCAGAGTGAAAAGCATGTAAAAAAACAGCAACAAAACCCACCCTATTTTGTTTGTAAAATTAATTTGGGAGATGTTAGGTAAGCAAGGCTCAAAATGAAGCATTCATTTATCAGATAGCCAGAGACACAACTCACTTTACCTGATCTGCACAGCAAGTATCTGCTGCTGGGGAACCCCTTGCACTGCTCCCACTTTAGCAAAGATGATGCGAATATTCAGGTTTGCAGGAATATCTGGACAAATGCCTTTTAAGCCTCCAGTGCTCACATTAGAACTAAATGGATCAAGACCTATGAAGGAGAACAGAGGGATTTAAATGTAAATATTATGGAAAACATTATATATTCCATAATTAGATTATTCTCATAGCCCAGTGAAATGCTGGTAACTTTCACACAGGAACATATTTTAAATGTTTCTCGCTATAAAAAACACCTAAAGGAGTAATTTTTCAAAGATAAATACCAAGTCATATGTGTACAGTAAAATATGCAGTATTCACAGACATATTGAATTATGTGCCTGTGTGTACACATACATAGATGGATGGATGGATGCAGAAAAACACATCACTAGTTTTAGGTATTTAAATTGACAATTTGGATTTATATTGACAGGCTTTATTTACTGCATGGGCATATTTAGACTATAGAGAACAACACAAGCCTCACTTACGTATAATTTCCACCCAGTCATTTAGAACACTGTAACTGGAATTGTCCCTCTTTCCAATGTGAGTAGCTTGTATTAATGCATTCAATTTCTCAGTCACATTTCCTCTGCAAAATAAGAATGTAACATCACACAAAATGTAAATCTGTACTGTTTTACCACTCAGGGACGCAATATTACTGTATCCTAAGGTCAGTTTCATCTGAAAGATGTTATCGCTCAACAAAAAGAAATGGCAAAGTATTGCAGCCAACACAATCCTCATTTGTGTAAAGAGTGAAACCATTACTATGACTTCCCGTCAAAAACAGAAATGAGACTATTAACCACAGAAAGCTGAAACACACACGTGAATATTTAAAAAGAATGTACCAGTGCTGATGGGAAGCACTTGTAGACAATCACATAACAATCAACAAGAGAGATGAAGCAGGGATAAACAATTCAGCTTGTGTAGCTCACCTTAAAAAGCTGCAATCTTCATTAATATCAACTTCTAGAATGCACCCAGAGTATGAGTCTATTCCAAATAGAACTGGTCTGTAAGTTGCTGATGCACATAAACCTCTGTCAGCTGTGAAATGAAAAAAATCTTACTTGAGCTTTCCATTATTCACCTTTGGATCTCTAGCTTTCAATTTTGTGCAAAACATCAAACATTAGAATGCAAACTCAGCATGGTAGAGTTAAAAACCAGATACAAGCCCATTCAATTTTCCAAGAAAGCATTAAAGGTTTTCTCACTGACCTTTGAAAGTTTGGGAAGGAAAAGCAAAACTTGGCAGATTTTTAACTAAAATATGTATCAAAAAGCCAAAAACCAAATAAAGTTCCAACATTTTAGCATTAACTACAATTGAAGTTGCAACTTCACAAGCCAATACCTGGCTGCCAAATGTTTAGGCTTCCAAGAGGATCAGAAGCATTCAGATTTGCAGCTCTCACTGGTTTTCCAGCTTGATACCCTAAACAGAGAAGGGTAAATTATGAACACTGCAGAAGAATCTGTAAGCATTAGCATTGTTTTAAATGTCATCAACCTTGAAGTACATGACAAGGCATTTCCATTACCGTGGGAATGGCCTCAATTTAAATAATCAATATCTATGCAACAAAAGCCTAAGAACCACTCACTGCTATTGGCAGTGCAGTAAGGCAGGGAGGTGAAGGCTGGCAACATGAAGAAGTACAAAATATAAAATGTAATCACTGATAAGAGTCTGTACAGTGTGAATTTTTTTACTTTATTAGGCAAAATAAAGTATTAATACCTGGATTCTCAAACAGTTCCTCTCCATCAGTACTGTTTAAACTTAGAAATTCAACTGTGAATCTCTGTGTCAGGATTTCTGGCAAAAGAAAGAAGTATGACTTTTGAATAAGTAAATTAGCAAAATGTATGTTCTATGTAGGGCACAAACTTCTGTCTTTCATTAGTGACTGAAGATTCAAATTAACACAAATTAACGGAAATCAGCCCCATAATTTTCTTTCTAGAGTCCGAGGGAAATTATTTTTAGGAAGAATTAGTAAATAAGAGATTCTATCACAGAATTTCCATCCAGAAGACAAAGAAAAAAAATCAAAAATCATAAACGTCATGATACCTCCATCACATAAGCTTCCAAGGAAGACAGTGACATTTATTTGCTCAATGTTCTTGTCTTTCCAAGTGAATTTATAATGTTCTGCAAAAGTTACATTTTGACACAGAACCTCAGCAGCAAGGTTTTCTGGCAGAAGGAAAAGAGAAAAGGTCACAATGAAAAGCATCCTAATTAGAAAGCTCTGCTACTGCAGCTGAGAAAGAACACATCAAAACCTTGGCAAAATTCTGGAAGTTACAACATTCATCTTTTTAAGAATTTATTTTTCTGTTTCAATGTGCAGTGGTGCAATCCCCCATGTATGCAAGGTAAGGAACCTGATTTCCTGACCAGCTGTGATCAAGTGGAGTAAATTAAATACTTCCTGCTTTGCAGGAAGCCAGTTTACTTTTTCAGTCTTAGATAACATACAAAATTCCTCCTAAGAATTGCAGCAGGTAAACATTCTAGGCATCAAAATAATCTATTTCATACACAATCCAGGTTAATTAAGAAACATTAATTAAATGGAAGAGACCTACCACTTTCAGTGATGAATTTGCCCCTGTCAGTGATGGCTCTATAGACAACATTTTGTTGGATGAAGTCTGAGAATGAAAAACAAAGACTTCTGTTTTCACATCCAAGGTATAATCCTTGTTGTTATGAAAACTGAGTAGGAAATTATTTAGAAAATTAATTTTGATAAAGACTCAAACTGTTTATGTATTTTGAAAGCACAGCTTATATTAGAGGTAATATAGACTAACAAAATTAGATTATTATGGAGCATAAAATATGTTCATGATGGTAATCACATTATCTCAAACTCCAGAATGACTCTTCATAAGTACAGGCTTTTGTAATGCAGAGAGTAACCACTTCTCACTAACTCTTAAAACGCTGATGCTGCACCCTCCTGACAGAACATGGGCTCTGCAACAGTCTGAAAATGAGTCACCAGGAACAGACAAATGGGAAACAAAGGCCCATCCCATTATTTCTTACCTCTTAAATCTTGGGAAACAGAGGGACACTTTCTAGAAGGTCATGAGAAACAGGAACAGAACATCCCCAAATGCTGAACTACAGCCACCAGATAACACAGATGTTACATTTAACAACTGTGCCAACAGCCCTTGGGTTTGTTCTGTTCCAGCAGCTCTGAGAAACATGAAACACATTCCTGCTTGGATTCCTGCAGCATACCTGCAGTGCCAGTGTTTATCCTCACGTCATGGGGCAGGCCTTCCTTGTAAGACTCCAAATTGGTCAGGCACTTGACATCAAAGTTGTGGAGATATGCCACAGGAGCATTCCCAACACACTGTCCAGCCATGGATTGCTGCGGGTGGTTCACAGAAATAAGAATTAAGGATGTTCTAGCCCCTTGCTTTTCATTTGAAGATTACTTGTTAGTAAAATGCCCCATGTGTGCACTATATAACACTTTGTCAAGCAAGCTATCTGATGTTATAAAAACACCTCAGCCTCTGGCAAAAGAGAGCACAGCTTTAAAAGTAGTTTCAATGCATTTTTAAAAGCACAGCTTTAAAAGTAGTTTCAATGCATTTTTAAAAGCACAGCTTTAAAAGTAGTTTCAATGCATACCATGACTTCATCTTCATTGGTGAAAATAATTATAACCAACAAGTGTCTCCAAAATGCATTACCTTTTGCAGGGATGGGCAAGGGGATGAGGAAGGATAATGTTTACTTTTAATAATGACTTTGTGGTTTTGTTTTGGGTTTTTTTGTTTGGTTGGTTGAGGTTTTTTTGTGACAAATACACCCCACCACTTCCCAATATCAAGTTGCTGAAATTGGATGCAAGGCCATAAGGAGTGTGATGCAGGGATCTCCAAACAAAGCAAGAGGAATAAAAAGCTCATAAGCACCAAGTGATTACCTGGGGAACAGTAAAATACTCATCTTCTTCTGTTATAATTGGATCTCCTTCTCTGTAACCAGTGAAAGGTTTCCCAGGAGAAGTTTGCAGAGGGATCTTAAATGAAGGAACTTTGGGTGTAGAACTGCAAACAAGTTTAAAAATTAAACAGTGCTTTACTCTTTACCTCACACAATAATTACAGGTTTGCTTTCATGTCCCCTGTTCTTATATATTACCAATGACATTTCTCCACTTGCATTTAAGATTTACACCCTAAAATTAGTTACTAATTTCAAAGTAACTTTCATTATAAAGACAGGTTATATTTTTGGTTGGCATAATGAGTGTGATGAGATAATAAATTTTCTTAAGACTTACGTGGAGCCATGATAAAAATAGCCAAGAAATGGTGTGTTTTCAAGAGAAGACTGTACACAAAGGAAGGGAAACCACTCAGGAGTATATTCCATTGGCTGGGAGGAGCACAGCTGATCAAAAGGTGGGTTTACATCCCCACCAAACACTCCAGTGAAACATGATGCACTGAATAACTGCTGCAAGTCTGGTGTACACTCCTGAAAGAGAAAAGAATCGTCAGTTTTCAGCAAAGTAATTGCAATACTTATGGCAATATAAAGCCAAACTTACAGGTAAACTTTATAGAGAGAACATATTTACTTTTAAAAATACTGGAATATCCAAACACACCCTCTGGCCCATCTAGTCTGAAGCATTCAGTACCTCTCTCTCCCCACAGACAAGAGAGTCTAGAAACTTTGAAAACATTTAATCAAAGTTTAATAAGAAGTAAGTACCAGATCACAGCAACAACGAACATCACAAGCTCCAGCTGTTAAGTTACAAGGACAAGAGCCCAAGGGCTTAAATGCCTGGTTTGGGATGATAGTTGCATTTTCTGTAACAGAAGAAAAAATCAGATTAAGTGGACTGAAATCCAAATAAAAAGACCATGCACACTGCAGTTTATTCTGTGTAGAAACCTTTTCTTAAATTCCATTGATTGCTCAGTATCTCTTATTGCTGCCCAAATCCCCATTTTTCCATACAGAAAGGAAAAGAACAGCCAAAATGCCATTTTTTCTTCAGCACTTACCTGACACATTTCCTACAAAGGAAGAGTTGGCAAATATTTCAGCTTGAATCAGGAGCTGTGCCAGCATCACTGAACCACGGCAAGCTAAAACCTGGAGTGTTTCCACCATGCACAGAGGTGAGGGGCAGCACTCAGTGGCATTGGGCAAACACAGCTCCAGAGTTCTGCTGAGGCTTACAGTCACCTTGGAAATGTTCTGGAAAAAAAAACAAAATAAAGTTTGGCAGCTCTAATAGCTTGTATTAAATTGCTCTTGTCTATACCATTCATCAGCTTCTAAGAGAGAAGTTGGAATGAAGTGGAATAACAAAGAACCAATATTTTACATACCATACCAGGAGTTACATCCAAATTCCAATCTCCAGTGCTTTTACTTCCGCTGCAATTTGCAAGCTGCAATTTTCCTATAACAAAAGAAAAATTGTAAAGGTACTCCACTGTCATTCAGAAAAGACTGGGAAATGAGAAGTACATTTAAACTCCTCTTGTGCCTTCAGCTACACCCTCAGGCCCAGCTGACAAGGAACCAACAGAGAACTAAGGGGTTAATCAAAGGAAAGTCTGAAATTCCTGTTTCTGTAAGTATTAAGACACTAAATCACATGCATTACCATTTCTCTAGTAATTTTTGTGTCAAAAAATGTTAACATTTCAAACATATTTATTTTCATGGCGAAAAGGGGTTGAAGTGTTCTTACCTCTCTCTGCATCTCTAGGACTTAAAATTATAGAAAAATTAACTCCTGAAGAATTGCCAAGGAAGAATGAATTGACTCTGGGCCCTGACATATGAATAAATGAAGGCTGAAAGACTAAAAAAAAAAGAGAAAGAAACAAGTTGACTAAAAAGGTAACATCTGTAAGATATATAGATGTTGTATTAGCTATAGCTATATAGCTATATTCTTACACTCTTAGACTTTAAATTGTCACAAACAGAAGAAAAATATCATATAATGCCTAGTACAGGGCTGTATTTCCATTCTTGCCAAGGGCTGGAGGAGTGGGTGATGCTTTCTATGCCACAAATTTACATGTGTGAAGATGCCCAGTAAACAGGCAGTAAAATAACATTATAGCACTTACAGCCCATGCAGATACTACACAGCTCAGGCAACACCGGATTTAGCGTTTCTTGCTGACTTCAGCTTAGACTTTTTAATTTCTTGAGGCCATGAATTGTGCCAGGGATGTCCCGCGACCCAGGAGCTTGTGCACGCAGTGTCCAGTTTAGGGTTTAGAGTTGGGAGTTTCACTGGATTTTTATTTCTAGACTTTGCCAAGGTTGAAAAGTCCGACATAAACTGCTCCACACTCCCCCTCTGTGCTGAGCAGCGGCAGAAACCCCACGGCGAGCACACTGGGGCTTGAGAGGGTTCCATGGGGAGCCCTCAGGGCCTGCGCCACCTCCCCTCACCCCGGGCAGATCCCGGCGCGGGCCGACCGCCATCCCCACACCCCCGCCCGTCCCTCGCCCCCCGGAGGCGGCCATTCACTGCGGCCGCTCACTCCCTGACCCACCGGTGTCCCCGGCCAGCTGCCCGGGGCACGGAGCCGCCCGCAGCAGCAGCAGCAGCAGCAGCGCCCCGAAGCCGGCAGCCCCCATAGCGCTACGGCGGCCGCCCGGCCGCCATCTTGCGGCGCCAGCGCGGCGCCATGGCAACGCGGAGGGCGGGAAATCGCCTCACGGAAAGGGCGGGAACGCGGCCGCCTCACGGAAAGGGGCTGGGGAGCCATGGCGGTGGTGGAGCAGCTTCAGACACTGGGCCGGGCACAAATTAACAACGCTAAAAAGCTCTAAGTGTGTGAGAAATTAAAGTTTAGGGGTCTCAGACCCAGGTGAGGGAGTCAGCACGGGTTGGGAAGAGGGAGGTAGTATTGGTTATGAACGCAAAAGAATGCAGAATTTATGGACC